>JAQFYG010003770.1:0-12025 GCA_034694325.1 Entomobrya corticalis | reverse complement strand
GGTCGAAGACTATCGCAGACATCGTGACTTCAATCTTTCAGCTACGTGATTTCCATCGTGGATTACCACGACTAGTTCTTATGAAAAGTGTAGATATTCACACAAAATTAAATCAAAAGTTAAAATCATCAAGTAAATCTGTATCCGAGAATACTCCCCTATAACAACTGTAATGCATGAAATTATCAATTATTTTAAAATATTGGAGTTTTTTGCAAGGATGTAAAAAATGGAGAATTTCGAGTCAATTTGCTATAGTTTTTCTGCCTGTAAAATAGATATTTAAAACCGTTAGGATTCTCACTTTTTGAAACGTTGACCTTAACCGGAAAATGGATGAGACATTCAATTTAAAGTTTTATTATGTAGCAAAACAAATTTAGTTTCTTCTCTCCTGATGTGATATATCTAATTGTGAAAGTACCACTATAATATTGTTTGGTCGACACCGTGATATTTTTGCAGAATTCCCATCAACTAACGTCGTTGCCAAGCAATTCAATATTTTCAGTAATTTAGCTAATTATCACTGTCTTATTGAAAGATCTAACCTATAAACATTACAAAAAAATGAAAGCAAAACAGACCATTATGGATACAAAAATGTATAAATTTGCATCCTATAATTTAAGTTATTTCCAGACTGGTAATTTAATGCCAATCACACGTTATTGCAAAACAAATTGTATAAACAGGGATTACTAGAACTTTTTCAGTTAAATTTGTATTACTTCTAATCTGTTTTATTGAAGTTTCTCTTGCAATCCAGATAGAATAGAAAGAGAATGCAATAATTTTTTTAAAGTTGATTCTTAACGCCAATACATTAAACTACCTATGGAGTTTGTTAATTAATGAAAGAAGATATACAGCCCTCTTATGTCTTGTCTGTTGTGACAACGGTGATTAAACTGATTAATGAAAAGTGAGGCATGAAAACTATTTTGCAAATCAAATAATAGGAATACGTAGAAAATGCATAAATTTTCAAATCGGAACAAATAATAACGCAATACATAGGTCATCTGACTGAAAATTACCAGTTTTTTATGTCAATTTAGCCACAGCAAATCAATATCAAATCAACATTTGTATATTAACTAATAGTAAATTTAGTTTTGAATTTTTTCTAAATAAAATTCAATTCAATAAATTGTCCAATTTGGTGTTAATTTAAGTTTAGTAGAACTAATTGTTCGTTTTTAAATGTCCCATGTATTTTTCAAATTATTCGCACACTAGGGTGTTCGACAGGTGAAGATTTGATACGACAGGAAGAAATGTATATGGTTATCACTAATCAGACAAATGAACCAAAGTTAGATCAAGGGCCCAAAACGCGAAAGAAAAACCTATAATATGATTTAAACAGTAGTGCCCAACCATTTGTCAAGACAATAACTTTTGTTTATTTGAAAAGAAATATTTTGATGCAAAATTCATAAAAATTTTAAATCGATATTAGTTACGTAATCAGCCATTAGAACAAACAAACTTCATATTTTAAGTAGTTGTAGGTATACTTTTTTAATTCGTACTTTTCAGCAATTTTGGTGTATTGTTTAGATTTTAAGATACAAGTTTGAAGGGAAGCTAGGCTTTTAAATTGCTTAGTAGGTTGTTTAATTGTCTTTTATAAATTCGGTAAGAACGAGTTATTATATATTTTTCAACTAAAAGACTCTTATGGTTCCATTCTTTGTTATCCAACCAGATAGAGAAATTGAACTCTTAAAATGTATGTAACATTTCAGCACCAAAAATGTAAATCTATTGAAATTTGGGTTCCAGTATTAGATAGTTAGTCGACAAAGCTTACATTCATCCAAAATCAAGTAAAAAGGGTAAATAGAGAAACTTAAAGATTCAATTAAATCGAAATCTGGTATTCCGTTTTTTATTATATATTCAATATTGGAAAAACACCAATTTTTGAAAACGTCTTACAGAAAATAAAAAAACGTTTATTTATATACACCGCTCAAAATTATGATAAAAATTGTATTACCTTCTAATATTGAACAATTTTTGTATAGTTTTAATTACATTTCTTTCTGATCTCCTAACCCTTTCATCATGTGAAACATTCAATTTTCATGCTGCGCTGTAGTTGAAATGGGTTTCTGTATTTCTGTATTTGTATCATGTTTTGGATTTTAAGATACCGGTTATAAGGAGACCCAGATTTTATAATAGTACGTAGTTAATTTAATTTTCGCCCAGAATTTGTTTAAGATCGAGTTACTCAATATGTTTTATATTCAAAGATTGTTTGCAACATTCACTGGTATCATTTATTCAATTAAGGTATAATTGGTACATACGGTATATAATCGTTCGAAAATATTTGAGAAATTTGCAAATAAAAATTTATAAATCAATGTTAAAACCTCTACGTATAATTATATATAAACAAATTTGCTGGGAGCAAATGTGTCTCAGCAAATAAAAGTAGGGCTTATTTACGTTCATTGTATTCTCCATTGGTTTGTTTCATGTAACTACTTTAATTTTAAGATTTAAGTTTTAAGGGAAGCAAGATTTTAAGTCTAATAAGTAAATAATTGAATTGTCCTTTTTTCAATTAAAAGATTATTACTATGTTTTCCCAATCCTTTGGAATGCAATCCAGCTTACATTGCAAAACATGGCGGTGTTGGTATCTATGTGTAATCTTGACGATGAAAATATAAATCCATACAAAATGTTTATCGCAAACTGTCTAAGAGTTAGATATTGCATTGTTGCTTAGATTGCAAATGACTATAGTAAAAAAGAGAAGCTTTGGGTAATGCAATAACCTCTGAAATATACCATTCAGTATTTATCACAGCTGATTTTAAAGGAAATTTTGCAAAAGGGAAATAAAAACGTACATGTACAATGCCAAGGAATCTGGCTTTTGTATTTGTTTAAACTTATCACATATTTTCCAATGAAAGTACAGACTCATGCTTAAAACAAGTAAAATATAAGGCTAATTTGTGCTTAGCAAATGAATATTGTTTCTTGCATAAATTTTCGTGCAATAAATTGAGCGAATAGAATATTTCGGGCAATCGGAATAGCTCTTGTCGTATTTGGTGTCGCCTGATTAGCTAAGTGATAACTGTGATGATAACTTCGCCGGGAGTGGTGGGTACCGACCTTTTGTGACATTTTTGGAATCTACTTGTCAAGTAATATCTGTATACTAAAGTTTTAGCAACCTCCATTGCAAGTCCTTTTTGAGAGAAATTACGGCGTATATTATTATTGTATTAAAATTGAGAAGTAGATTCACGTCAGTCATTTAAAATGAACCGGAAATCCCCTTTCCGGTTTTAAATCGAGTATTTCTTAATAGCAGATGGGATAAAAATATAGAAAAGGGAGAATACTACAAATATCTGAACAAACCAATAATAGAAAATTTTAAAACTTTGAGGTTGTAATACAATTTGAAGAAATTAAGGTGGTGTAGTTTAGTACATAATACATGGTATAAATTATATTTACTTATGAAGGTGACAAAATCTATATCATTTATTGAATCTTACTCTGACCGATAACTAAGAAAGGCCCAATTTATATATTATTTTTTTGAATGTTCTGCAAGTTAATTGATGTCTGTAGAATTTTCTTTTGAGTACTTTTCATGCTTGTTAAATATTTGGTTTTGCAACAATTTAACGATATTCATCTTTAGTAATTGTTATTGACGATAGCTGTTATATCGTGTTAATTTGTTTGTATTAACAGCAAATTGATTGTAAGGAGCATTTTACTTTCTTTTGTTACTTCTGTAGTTTTCCAGCGCATCGATCATCTTATCTTTCGAATTATTAACCCAAAATTTAGCTCAAAAAAACTTAACAGCGTTCAAATAATCAAAGTCGCATTTATAATGTTGTTAGTGCTATTGTATCTCCTGCCTGTCTTCGAACTTGAAAACGAATAAACACTTTAATCTGAGCTTTTAAAATAGTTATATTTCAAGACAAAAGTAACTATTTGTGGACCTCAGCAGTCGTAATCACAAATTATGTTTCCTGATAACGGCATGGTTATGCCATGCACTTCACAAAGTTTTCAGATTTACTAAATTTCTCATTTTAACGTTGATTCTCGTCCATTGCTTGTTAAATAAACTTTAAATCTTGGAATAAATCAATTCAAAAATCAATATAAAACATTATCAAAACTATTTCAATTGCTTTAATGTGCGAACATCTTCTTTAGCCAAAAAGTCATCAAACAGCTATCATGATTAAATGTTTTGCTATTTTGCCGTCGCTTTTAATTATGAAATAATATTGGACAATACAAAAGTAAATATTAAATAGTTGAGACGATTAATATGAGAAACTGTACTACAATTTAAAGGATTTTTGTAGTAACTAGACCATAATGAAGGTTAAGTTTTAAAATTTTGATCAACTGTATATATTGTGTTATTTAATGTTGCATAGAAATATTGATGTATTTTGCTGCATTTTAATGTCATTAGGCATTAAAATTTGATGCATTTTAAATGGCCATTGATAATTTTTAAATAAACGTTGTATTTTTACCAGTTTCTTCTAAGTCAATATCGCTCTTAACTCTTAACCTTCGTCTGAATCAAATCTACTTTGAATTTTATATAATTTTTAGAAGATTTAATGATGATGAAAACAGACTTTTTGCTTTATTTTAAACCATATGTATATTCTCATGTTATTGCTACATCAACATTTTTTGGCTATTAAATATTTGATAAAAGTAGATGAAATAGATAAAATAATTGATGTTAGATTACTGGCACTTACTGTTACTATTTTCAGTTTTAAGTATTCAAAATTTATTTAGAAAAGGACGGGCAAATGCCGTCGATAATTCGTGATTTATTGATACTAGAGTGGAGAGATTAGAGGTCTTTAATATACACAATAGTTTATTATAAACTATCAGTTAGTAATCGGTAATAGAAAAGATAAAATAGAAGAAAAACGATTTTGTCATTTTAACGCTGTTAACGATTCGCATTGCTAAACGTTGGAGTTTCAAGTAAAAGATATTTCGATTACTCGTGCAACATATCAATAGAGATACACGTAAAGTAGCAAAATAAATAAGAAGGGAAAAAAGCGATATATAACGTTACAGTATTAATTATCCCATTATTTTTTATTTATTTTTTATCTTAACAACTTTTGCAGAATTTATTATAATGTATGACCTTAATTAATATTCACTACAGACTATATTCGTGGAATTGTTAAAAGCCCACGAGAAATCAGTCAAAACGAAATTTAAGTATTACTCCATAACACAACATTCAAAATTAAATAATCATTGTTTTTCCTTTAGGAAAATGTCTGAATTTTATACAGTAAATATATCACTGTTTAGAGTTTTAAAAAATTAAATTTTTTAAATATTCTTTTGATAATAACTGAACCACTTTCATTGTTTCAGACCTTTTTTAGAGATTTAAAAAGCCTTTTCAATGCATGCTATGTACACGATAGAACCCATTTTATTTTTGGCAGCATTTGGCAGGTCAGAAGCTCAGGTTTTATAGTACACAATTACGGGATAAATACGGAGTGCTATGTTTTTCGGTTTGCTACATTTTCTACAGTTTTCTACCTACTATTTTCACTTGGTATGAGAAGAACATCAGTTCCATTTAGTAATCTTGTAACTCATGCCCTCCGATTTCTCGTAGATTTAAAATTATTGGCATCAGTGTTTTACAAAATTTTCCACAGCAAAATATTTTCTCGAGTTTGTCTGGATTGATTAAAAAAGGATTCGTAAACCATACAATATTTAAATGCAGAATATCAAGAAACGCATTGTTTAGGTTCCCTGTCAACTTATAACATAAAATCCAAATAAATATTTAAATTACTTCTAACAAGAAATACAGCATCGGTAACTTAAAATTAGTGTCAATTAGCTTAGATATTGCGAATATTAAATTGTAAGACAAAATTACCGGTTACTTAAATACGTCAAAGAGAATTAATGTAATTTGACTGATGTGATCATACTTTGGATGTTTTCGTGTTACGAGTAAACGACTTTAAAATGCTAGGGAATATTGTTTGATTAATTATTTATCTGTCTCCCAGAAAATATGTTAATATCTCTTAGGAACAACATAATAATGATCTTAAACACGGTAACAAATGGAGTTGCAATCGTGCAATTTCACAAACCTTTCTACCAAACTCCACTATTTAAAAAATAGAAAATTTCAAGCATTGCTTTTATGTTGAAGAATAGTCCTCGGTTTTTAAAATTAAGTAACAAAGATGATAAATTGATAAGATTGACTCAAGTACGACAGCCGTTTGTTTCCTTTTTAATTTAATAAGTCAAATACGCATAATATTTTTATTTAACTCCATTTATTGAATAGGGTTTCTAATGTTTTTATAACTGAGTTTGAAATTATGTGTCAGTGCTTTCATAAGAAGATATACGGAAAGTAAAAACAAGAACAAATAATAAATTCCTTGAAATTGCCTATATTATGCTTTTTTATTCCTCTCTTATTCAGAACTTTCTCAGCGTCAGTTGTGATAAATACTAAATGGCATGTTCTGGAGGCTGCAGCATTTACCACAACTTCACTCCATAATACATTTTTTGCTGTCAGAATAATGCTGTTGTCTAACTCTATCAAATTTAAAACAACTTTTCTTTCAACTTGTATCTTATGAGGGAAATATTTCCACGACAATTACGAAACCCAGAAAACAATGAATTAAAATTGGACGCACGTTTACCTGCTGAGGTGCCTTTTGTAGCAAAAAGATTGTTTTGTACCTATTTAAGGAAAGTATGCATTATTATTAGATACAAATAAAGTCAGTTTTTGTGATCATATCTATTTAAAGCTTGGTAAATTGGATATTACCGAACAAACAAAACAAATTGGTAACTAAATACTTTGTAATTTAATGAAGAGTTTTAAAAAATTGTTTGTTTGAAAAAATTATATTCATAAATATTTGTTTATACTCATTTTCTTCGCTGAAACCAATAACAAGTATATTTTACTGACATTGACAAAGGTTTGTATATTTTTGGCAGCTAAATCAACGAACACTTTTGCAGAGTCAAAAATCGTGAGTTTTTTAGTTTAAATATTATGCTTTCAATAATTTTACCCAGAAACGTCAAAATACTTAGGGTATTTTAATATCACAATGAAAAATTCACTATTGATTTTGTTTCAAAACTGTTCCCAAAATTTTTCTTTTATCATGTATTATCCAGTCAGCTTTTAAATTGATTACCAACTTATGATGTAGAAATTTAATGGAATGAAATACAGCAAAATTGCAAATTTGCAAAATTAATAAACATAAAAATGCTTATAACCTAATTAAGGTTTAAATTAATTAGTTTCCATGACTTGCCAGTTTAAAATCCATGTTTCGTTGTTCAATCCTGTTTAATTTTTTTTTTGTTTTACACCGGGGCATGGTTTGGAGCAAAATCTGGTGTTAGTATAATAATGGAAGGTGGACAAGTAAGCATGATCGGCGTAATAATTGCACAAATGACATATTACTTCTTATTTGTGGATACGTGATGCCCAATGATTTGAAATGCTTCGGAATGTCATGATCATTATCATCCAAATGTTTTTCGTAATCATTAAAAATATGCAGTTTTATTAACTCAGGTAACGTTGACGCCTAAATGGGGATACAATTCCAGTTTGAGAACGCAAATTGACATCTTACCCGACGTTATTAAATAATGAAGTGATTATATTTCATTTAAACGAGCTCAAGACGCTCCAGAAAACCTTTTAATTATGTTTCATTGCCTTTGCCACCTCATATCTTTTATGCTCAGTTTTCTTTTGTCCGCCTTAATGTTATTCCAAATTGAAATAGTAATATTAAGAATGGTCATACATTTGTATTACATAGTTGAAAATGAGCAAAGGTTATACTTATCGTAAAATTTACATTTTTAAAGTTTAATATTTACTCGTGCAGAAACTAGGACACTACAGATCAAGTGATATAAATGATGCCTTGGGTTTGCAAAGAGCCATTGATCCAAATGACTACAATTCATTTGTCTGATAAGTGCTAATCCTTTTTATTTTATCATGAACTATTTAACCTTTTCTCAGAAGCTATCCTCAGTGTTTAATTCATTTTTTAAAATGGCATGGATACTCCATTTTTCGTAATTTAATAATACGTATTTGGCAATAGTTCATAACAGTTTCTCCAAAAAAAGTTCTACGACGCATCTTGAGATGGTCAAGATTATGGTTTACTTAGTCAACTAAATAACATCGAATGCCAAGTTGTTCGTTTGAAAATAGTATTTTATTGCAAGTTTACGCGCTAAATTTTCTGTTTAGAACCCATTCAATTAAAGTGACAGAAATTCTAGTTTTGAATCCGTGGCAAAGTCGTAAGCATTTTTAATAACTGACGTTAAAGGTAAACTGTTATGCTTTTTTTTTTTGAAAATATGTATCGAAGATGAGATCTGTCATTGTCACTGTGGTGATCAGCTTAAATACTGAAAATATTAAAATTGTCTAATATAAGCGTCATTGGATTCAAATTCTGCAAAAACAGGATACAGTGGGAACAAAGATACACTGAATCCCATTATTGACTAGGAGGTTAAAGACGTTAAATGAAGGCAGGCATGAAGTTGCAGCGGAGGAAATAATGTATTAAAAAATGCATGCCTCATCCAAGTTTTGAAAAAAGTTTACAAAAAGCGAGAATATTAATGCATGCATCTTGATTTGAAAAAGCTATTCTACATGACAGAAAACTATCAGAAAATTGGAAAAATAGGACGATATGTGTTTATTATAATAATCCTTGCAACCCAAATCCAAAGTTTAAAAAATTTAATAATATAAGAATTGGATTCTTTTGCGTAGAAATATTGCATATTAACTAGATACATATTAACTTCAATGTTTTTTCTCTTTTAATTTTATATTGTGAATCAAGCTAATCAATTTTTGCGGAGGGAGTAATGTATAGGCACGCTGTGGTGTCTACTAAATCTTCAATTGAAAGCGAATATTGAAACTTGAAAAAAATATTAAAAGGGCCTTAAGATCCAGATAACCTCAACAAACTAGTTTGTTTGTTTGTTTATTAAATAAAGAGGATTTACACTACCGGAAAATCAATATGAAAACACCACGTTAGCGTTTTACGTTGCATTCGCTCAAAGTTTACATGGATTTGAACAATATGATACGCAAAAGCCTTTTTATGTTACTGTAGTTTAATCAAGGCAAGGCGAAAGATTTTATATTATTGTTTTGCCTGCATTGGATAACAAACAAATATAATAAATTTATGTCAATCTTTTGATTGATTCCATAGGACAGTCAATAATAACTGGTTATTAACTACCTAAGGCAAAACTCCAAGATATTGGAGGTCTCCTTTGGATTATGCCGTAGCACTGATGAAGAAAAAGACCTTAACCATGTGTTTCTTCAGAAGAAGATTGTTATAAATATTAACAGTTACTTTATTACTTAATTAAACGGTTGAAAAATTGAAATATATGTTGTTAATAATAAATACAGTTTTTCGAAACAAAAAATGACTTGGAAGGAGTAAAATGTTTTTCCCGTCCGCCAGACTTTGTAATGTTCTCAGTTGAACAAAAACTAAAATATTTCATTTTAATTTTTAATATAATTATCCTTGAGGTTTTATCCAAGACCATTCATGCTCTCTATGAAGAATGCTAAGGCCCGACGTGAAAATCATAAAATTGCAATTTTCAGCTCTTTTTTACAGACACTCTTGCTAAGAAGACTGTGAGACGCGCTTAAACTGCATTTTCCACAATCTTATGATGTATACCTAATAAAAATAAGTCTCTTCGTCATAACTAGTCAAAATATGACCGAGGCAGCATTCCTTATTCGCAGAAAGGAGGTCCCAATTTTCGCCAGTTTCAGTGCTCTTTCATTTTCTTCTTTTGCCGGTACACATTTTGAAAATTCATCTTGCACAACGAACTGATAAGTTGAGATGCGCAATCAATATTATCAACATTGACTAACTACTAATGCCCACCCAACCAGCTATTTCACTTATTGTAAATCGTTTATCTTTCTCCACAAGAGCGTTAGCGTTTGCAACATGTTTGTCTCCAGTTGCAATAATTTCCCTAGCGAGATATGACCCTATATCAAATAACCCTTGTACACTTTTACCCTGTTTACAACAGTATCTCATAGTTAAATAACCAAGGATTTCGTACCTAATCACATTTTTTATAAAACTGAAAATTAAACTTCGAAAAAGACGATAAGACTAGTGCCACTTGGTCTAAGCACGATATTAAGCTTACAAGAAACATGTTGTTCGATGTTCCTTGCTCGGAAACCCACAAAGAGACAATTGAAGGTACATGTTTATATTTGAATGAAAGAAAATTAAATTTTCTTTCGACTGATATAAAGATCAATATTTAGCCACGATTGCCTGTGTTCAGATCGCCGGTCAAAGTCTGGCGGACGATAAAAAAACGCCCTCGTATATAACAAAAGCTATGTGCGCAAAATACGATTATTCTCTGATCATAACAAATGATTTCGCAATATTTTAGCACGTTCAATCTCTGAAAAAATCAGTAAAGAAATAAAATTTACTCAATAATCATCATTTCATGGATTAGTAATTTTTAATGATGCTCAAGTATTATGATAATGATAATTGTCATTAAAGTTAACTTGTGTTGACCCGATGGATTGTGTGCTTCATTGAAATGAAATAGATTATATTTCATATTGAAATTTTATGAACGGGTGAGTAAAATGCTGCATTGCTGTAGGCTGTTAAACGTATTGGTATTTTATTGATTTTTGAGGATTTGCATTGATTTACCTGTTATCATTTAATATAAAAACTGGATCATATCGAAAAATTTATTTCTAAGAAATAGTATTGTACTAAAACACCACTAATTATCAATAGCTTTGATAGTTTTCAATTGATAACTGCACCATTGTCTGGATACTCTAAACCTGGTAACACAATTAATTAAAAAAGTTGAAAACAACTATTGAAGTACGCTTAATGAGGAAATGCTGAAATCTCCAAAACATTTCCTTCTTGTATTGATCTTTAAAGATTTTTACCGGGTTTTAAGCAAGTTGACTGTAATTAACCAATATTGACACCTCGTGGTTGACACTGAAACAAAAATGTTTTAATTTTTATGGTTAGTTAGTTATTATTGACTTTTAAAATGGGTTTAAGATCAGAAAGTGTTCAATTAAAATATTCTGTCTACTGCTGTCTGTTCTGAGATTTGGGTGAATATTATACTAAAGATCATACAAACAAAAATATTAACTTTTATACTGGAAATTTATGATGAACCAGAAAAATCAATAAATTATACAATTTGTTTTTGAAATATTCAATAAAAAATAAATATTGGTTGATGCGGTTGCGGTGGTACAAAATGTGATAGTCATCAAGTCGAAACGCTAAACTATATTTAAGTATATTGTGATTAGAAATGTTAACAAACTGTTATTTGGTTTATTAAGACGCCACTAATCTAAAAATGTATTTGATGCGGAAGACTTTATAACATAGATCGGAAAATTCCTTTCTTTGGGACAAAACGAAGGAAATATAGAAACAGTATTAATTAAAGATAACTATTAGCTTCATCTGAGAGACCAAAGTTATATGTCAGCAAACTGTTTATAAAAGTTGAGAAATTTTATTAATATGGAATACAGTCTTGTATTGTTATGACGCCAGCAATATAAAATGTGTCCTATGTTGCGTCAGATATATCCTTAAATATCGATCGGTCCTGAACCTTGAAAAGAAGTGAATAAATAAATAAAATAAATTCTAAATTGTGAGTGTAAAATTATATTTTGGTCGATTGTGTGATCATATTATGGTATGGTGTCAATGGTATTAGCATTGGTAATGGTAATGATGTCAAAAATATTAAATATAATTTTCCTAGAGTACTTTATACAAACGCATGTTCATTAAGCGCA
>JAQFYG010003769.1:0-12025 GCA_034694325.1 Entomobrya corticalis | reverse complement strand
ACCAGCTTCAATAATCTCTTCTAAATAAATTTCCATATTATTATGTTAATCGAAAGTAGAAGCAAATACAATTATTAATTGTTATTTGTACGGCTCTTACATTTAGCAACGTAAGCGACGTCTCTATTAAAAATTTTTCCTAATTTGTTATTAGTTGTAGAATATGAGCTTTTATTGCCGAAAAGATTTTATCCTCTTTCTCACTCAATTCTTACTGTTTAATTTTGTAATTTTTTGCAGTTTTTATTTTCTTTTAATCACATCACACTTGAACGTTGTATGTTTTTCCAAAGAAATCAATAAATTAGTATGTTTATTTTACTGGCTCTTCTTGAGATGATCCCTAACTTTTCTTTGAAAACGGAAAAGCATTTTGTGATGACAATATTACGAAATGTAATATACTTGTAATTTTACATTGAGATTATAAGGTTTTTTATTGCCATGAAAACATCATTATTACACATATTATTCAATACATAAAACCGCTTATTTTTTGAACAAAAAGTTGTCATTTTTGATTCGCATATTATAATTCGAATTTAATGTTATAACATTTTAATACAAATTTTTGAATAAATGATAGTAGGATATAACAAAATTAATACAGTATTTATGATCGGAGAGTGAATTTAGTTTTTCTACATTGTTTTACATCATCTAGCAAACTCAAAAGTATTTGATTGATTTAAAATTTACTATTAAATATTACTGAGTTAATCAAGACAATTACAAAACGGTATAAATTTACTAAAAATGTTCTTATATAAGCCAAAATGCTACATAATAGCTTTATGAAAAAAGTTCTTAATTAACAATGCGAATTTTGTTTCAAATTTGGCATGCCTAAACCAGCATTAACGGTTCTAAATACAGAAATTCATTGAAATAAACAAACTTTGTAGCACTTTGAGTTAACATCTTTAACGTAATTTAGCAAAAACTTTGTTTTTGCTATTATAGTTCAAATAATGACTACTCCATTTTCTTGTGTTTTTAATTATCTACAAAATTAAAGCAGTTATATCTAAACTACATAATCTAACTTACACATCCACAAATTCTTATAATATAACATCCTCAGAGATAGTCTCCTCAAATATACACATTATCCTTCATTATATGACGTGTTGGTGTCTCGCCAAATTTTGTTTACATCATCAGAACATTATTACTAAAAACACAGTACATGCATGTGGATCTGCAACTAAAAGGATATTTTCAAACAGTCCACTAGAATTCAACTACCTTGAAATTCGAAGTTGACAATATTTTTAAAAATTAAACCTCTCGTTTTGTTTACTGAAAACATTTATGGTTTTAAAGAAAGTTTTAATTGTTTTTATTCAAAAATAACAAATCTCGTCTATCTCAAATTACTCGGTCAACTGATACAAATCAGAAAAATCATCACAATTAGATATTTGGCAATTTTGCATAGATTTGAGCACTCATAATTTTGTATGATGGCCCATGAGAAAAAACTAATGATACTAACAACCCTGTTATTGCCATTACAATCTGATCAATGTTCGATCATGTTTGCATGTAAAATACATATCCCAAAATCGAAAACAATGCAATGCATCTCAATAAATACAAATTTTAAGGAATCGCCGTATTTTAAAATTTTTTTGTTAATGCAAGTACAATCGAATGAATAAACGGTATTTCAAGTCTGTAAACTGTGTATCAAATTAAATTAGCTAAAAATTTAAGTTCAATGCAGTCGCCAATTGAATGAAATCAGGTGTAAATAAAACCGTGCTACTTTATCAAATCATAATTACATTCTTGTAAATGAAGTATGTGAAGAGCATTGTTATATTTAGCCAAGAAAACAACTTACAAAAAAATTATGGAGCATTTGGTCAAGTGTACAGGGTGCAATATCATAACAATGATAATACGGAATGAAATTACGGTTTTTAGATTTGGTGAGTTTCATGCAGCTCCATTTCGACTCCAGGCGTTACTAAATTTCAGCTAAGCCTTCCATTTTAATTGCCGGAATTTTCCATGCCGTTTGTGCATAAAAACATTAAATGTTCAAAATGATTCTTGATTACAACATTTAAAAGATTATGAAAAGTGGAAGATCCTGTAGTTACTTTGAACGAGATCCTGTTACAGTTCTAAAGGCTTGAGTAAAGGTTGTTGGATGATTATGATTAAAAAATGTGAGGGGCAACACAGTAAATTTGTATTGTGTAACCGTAGAAACGACCTGTTTCGGATTTATTATCCCTTCTTCAGGTTCTTTTACGGTTAAACTTAATTATTTAATGGTGTTATAATTGTTGACGCTGAGAATTATTGATAAAACTGTTTATTTATTGTTGTAAACAAAATAAAATTTACTTTAGAATAGTCAGTTTACAATAAAATAAAATATTATTCATATTTTACACTTTTATGACAAAACTAATATTATTTATAATTTTAATTGTCGGTATAGCAATTGACTCAGTAATATTTGAAGTAAAAATATAGAGCAACTGACAACAGAAATGAGAACAAAAAAGTAAACTAAGCTTACATATTCTTGAGTAAAGGTTGTTGGATGTATATGATTAAAAAATGTGAGGGGAAACACAGTAAATTTGTATTGTGTAACCGTAGAAACGACCGGTTTCGGATTTATTATCCCTTCTTTAGGTTCTGCTTAGAGATACGAGTTTACAATACAAATAACTATAAATTAAAATTAAATGATAACTTATTGTTTAAATATTATATTACTCAATAATTTATATAAATATTTCACTGAAAATTCAATATTTACAATCACAATATGACGACTGCTACTCTTACCTTTTACGGTTAAACTTAATTATTTATTGGTGTTATAATTGTTGACGCTGAGACTTATTGATAAAACTGCAAGCAAATCAAAGGATTTAATTTTAATTATTATTATTTTGACGTGAAGTAACTGTTGTTAATTGTTGTTGTTAAGTTGTTAATACCTGTTTATTTATTGTTGTGAACAAAATAAAATTTAATTTACAATAGTCAGTTTAGAATAAAATAAATTATTATTCATATTTTACATGTGTGTTTTACATTTTACATTTTGTATGTGTGCTTTGCTGTATGATCTATGTCACCTTCAGTTAAAATTTGGCTAAATTAAGCTTGCTAAGATAATAAGAAAATGCATTTTTGTCTTTCACCTTCTTAGGTGACATTTATTGACTGTCGGTTGGCAAAGATTTAAGTAACAATTAACAAATTTACGGAAACTCGTTAACGCTTAGCTATCACATTCAGATTTTCCGATTTCCTTCTTTTCAGCTTTTTAAAGCAGGCGTAATTTTCCCAAACAGAGATTCTATTGCCTACTGAGCACAAGATGAAAAAACGCATTCAATGCGTTATATGTTTAATTTGTTACGAGAAAATTATTGTAAGCTTGTGAAAATAAAGAAAACGTAATATTTCAGATTGTCAATTAAACATCGGCGATATAAATATTTAGAGAGTTTACAATTTAAAACAATTATAGCCTCTCTAGAAGCTGATAAAAAAGCCATATAACGACATTTCAAGACAAAAGTCATACACCTTCCATCCCAAATATTTGAACATACTGGAGAAAACATGTTAATTTTGGGCGAGTCAATATTAAAAAAGTGTTTTTTCAGTATTTTACAATATTTCAATTCCACCTCACTTCTGTCAGCCACAGCAGCAATGGCCATTTAGCTTAATCATTAACACATTTTGTACCGCTAGCCCCAGAAAATTCATGCGCATTTCAAACATTTATTCGTTCTAATTAATGGTACTAGCGCCATCTGTAGCATCTCAAATCCAGAACACAAAGTTTCTTGAACGAACAAGAAATGCTTGTCGGAGCGCGAAATTTAAAATTCGTTCGTCACACTATATTATCAAAGTCTTTATACTTTCATTATCCATTGGTGTAAATATTTTGCTGTACAAATGATATCTTGATGTCATACACAGCGATTAAAGTCAGCACATCAAGCAAAAAAGCTCCATTTTAAAGTGCACTGACAGGTAGACACGCTTGTTATTTATTGCAGACATTTTTCACCTGTAGTTCCTAGAAGTAATTTAATTCCAGAAAAAGATATATACTAAAAAGAGTTTCCAGAATGCTCTAATAATTCGTTTGGAAATTTCAAGAAGAAACAAAATTCATGAATAAATTCCTATCGAATTTATGCAAATCCGTAGATAAGATAAGGAGTTTTTTATATTAAAAATGCAAATGTTAAATTTTACACCCATTTAACTCTCATCTTACAACTGTAGGTATTAAAAAAGACGCTCAGTTATTGCACAAGTAGACGGTATTCCACACCAAAACATAATAACTCGCTCATAATCAGATTGAAAATCATCAGTTTTGCTCATTCGCAAACCAGATAAGTCTTTGCGTTGACTTCGGCCGCATTAACTCGATAAATAAGAATAGTCAATTCCCATGCCACATTGTAATTTAAAATGCATCAGCAGAAGGAGTAACAATTTATCCAGAAAAAAATAAGCTACAAATAAAAGTCCCATGACATTAGGTAAATAGTGATTCAATTCGGCACCTTTTTAAAGGGCTAATTTTACTGTGAATTGTCAGCTTAACAGCCTAATTAACCTGTTGTATTTAGTGGTTATTTACTATCCATTTTTATGTAATTTTTGGGGTGTACCCAGGTAAGAAGAGGGTTTTGACCACTTTCATTATGGCCACTCTCTCCTCAATTTATGCTCAATTTTACCTCAAATACTTCCTAATCGCCATCGTTGTCATCATCATCACATCACTACTACTACCACCACCACCACTCATATTCGAACAATTAATACCTAAACTAAACTATATATTCAATAAAGAACATCCTATTAGGATTCAACACCGCTCAATGAAAAAAGATAAATTTGAATTGAATTAAAAATCTTAAAAATAATCTATGAAGCTTTATTCCGCTCACCGATTTATCCTTATAGGACTAGTGACGCAATTATAATTAAGGCTATAATTTTATATAATTTATCTTTTGAAATTATTAAAAATTAATGGCAAATATACAATATCAACTTTATGAAAAGAAATAATTAAAACACACAACTGCCGTAAAAAGCCGAATGGGGATACGCATTGTATCTATTGCTGGTTTATCCTATATGGTTCCCACGCAATCTTTCACAAATAAAAATAAAACAATTTGAAGAGTTGGTTGGTAAGTTTCAAGACTTCATTCAATATGGACAACACGACTCCAGTCGAGATCGTTCTAGTCATCACTCCAGTCTCAATTAGAAGATCTACCCTTTCTTTTATTTAGTTCAGGGAAATTTATGTCATGCCACTAACTTTTGTGATTTTGGTCTAACAAATAATTCTTGGGTTACTTTTAAATCTAACTATTTTGGATGGTTATTGCAGTACGGATAAGTCTAGAGAACCATCAGTTTTTAAAATTGCATAACGAAAAATGATATTTTCAAATGACGATTCATCCAATGTCCTTACCTTTGACATATTTACAAGTCATCCATATCTGTATAAACATATTAAAGCTCACTGAGCTAATCCATCTAATAAATGATGAATAATAAATAATGTTGAGCAAGTAAATGAAGTAATAAACAATGAATTAATTAAAGAACAATTTTGTAAACTGAACAATTTAAGCACCTTGTTACAGCTTTTGATGTTATAATTTTTGTGAAATATGATTATGTACTTGTGCGGACGGACAATAGAATATGCCTCCGCTATTTTAATATATTTGTGTACTATTCATATTATTTGCGGTCCTAAATATGATTAGCCTAGGTAATGCTTTGTAAAGCCTATTATTGTATCAGTACATACAGGTGTAACCCAGATTTTTTATCTTTTTTTTGTAATGCCAATTTTGGGATATGCACTATAAATGCTCCCTTACAAGTTTTTATTTTATGCTGTTGACTTCATTAGACACTTTATATGTTGTAGAAAAGCATGCCATATGATTTTGTTTTATTTTTTGGTGCATTGGACAATTTTTAAGATTATTATGTGAAATGTTTTGTGATTTTTATTGTAAACAATATGTACATGTATTTTGATTACTTTTATTATTTAATTAGTAACTTTGAGGACAAAGTGTTTCAAAAGATTATTAACAATGAGTCAATTCGGCACTTTTTTAAGGGCTTCGTTTATTGTGAATTGCCAGCTTAACAGCCTAATCAACCTGATGAATTTAGTGGTTATTTACTATCCAATTTCATGTAATTTGTTGGGTATACCCAAGTAAGAAAAGGGTTTTGACCACTTTCATTATGGCCAGTCTCTCCTCCATTTATGCTCAATTTCACCTCAATTTTACTTCCTTATCGCCATCATTGTCATCATTATCACATCACTACTACTACCACCACCACCACTCATATTCGAACAATTAATACCTAAACTACCTAAATAAAGAACAACCTGTACGGATGGCAGTTAGTAACTACAAATTAAAGCAGCACCATCATCTTCTCTCTCCTTTCAGTACTCCTCAGGAGGCACCATTATGGGCTTCTGAGAAGGAAGGCATATAAGTTATAGGGAACACTCTTTTCATAATTTCGAACATTTAAATCATCGGAAACATTCAGTATTTGTTGGCTGATGAAACGAGAAACTTGTTTTGGGTCATTTGCCCAGTCGACTTTAGAATATGATGCACTTTTGAGTGCATGTAGGTATTAACCTACCTAACCAGGATGTGTTGTGACATGGTTCTTTCGCTCTCACTTTTCTTAATGCATTATTGCTATATGAAGATGCGGAAAAAAAGTTGTTTGGGAGTCGGTCAGACTACACATATTATATGATAACATGCATTGTATTAATATTCAACAATTTCACTTCCTTATTATTTGAATTTGTTCACTTTTGACTCATTCTTGAGTCAGTTGCATTCTTATATCTGGGTGATCAAAGCGTTAAAAATGAAACTCCTGTTCGGGAAGAAAACTATCAAAATTCGGCGAGATCAAACCAATTCATATCCAATTCATATTCATATTCATATCAAACCAAGCAGAAAGTAGATATTCTATATCTGACCTAGAAAGTTTAGGTTTAATATGGTTATTAGCAAAGTTTAAGGAATACGTTTAAATCGACCTTTCAGCGTATATATTGATCACATGAGTTTATTAAGTTTTATTAAACAAAGAATAGTTAAAATGGGGCAACTGTGATTCGATATGGTCATGTTTACGTCCTCTCAAGTACAAAGTACGAGAGAGGACATTCCACTTTAATAGGTATATATTATGCCTACTGACCAGGATGTCTTTTTACCAGTTTATAATACCTATTGGATAAGTGAAATCTGTGCCTTGAGCCACTTTTTATGTATTCTTGTAACAATGTATCATTTTATTAAGATGACTATAACTGTATATTGTTATGATGATGATGAGAGGGATGAGGCAGGAGTTTCGTAATAATGAAACTCCTTCATAATAAATGCAAGCAGTCTTCACACAGAATTCATACTTTTTCCATCTATTTTTCCTCTTATTTTTCTGATCATCATTTTTCATACATAAACTCATACATCAAGATTTATCCCTTCAAAAATTTTCAATATTTTCAAAAACATTACTTAAAGAAATTACGGTGACTCAACAAAAATTTTTACATCGTTTTAATCGGAGTTTTTCCATCGTTCCCGTGCTGTGTGTGTTTTCCTCCTTTTGGCTGCCGTTTTTTGTGTCTCACTTCACCCGTACTCTGTGGTCAGAGTCTTTTTTTATAAGGATTTGGATGATTCTTCCTTATAAGGTAATAACTTATCTTACAAATTTTATTTTTATTATCATCTCATATTATTGCTCCTCATACTGTCTCATAATGGAATATCATACTGGTACCAAATCTTTCCACTCTGCATGTGAAAATTTAAAAACCTATTGTCGATATTTTTCTGGGTTTACTTTACCATGCGACGATTGTGATAGTGCAAGTGTAGAAAGTGTTTGTAGTGCTTCTACTTCTTCATCATGTTTTTCACATACTTTTCCATTGTGCCATTGTCCATCTACTTTTAAAATTTGTAAAAAAGCTAACAAGCTATTAGTAGAAAGTGAGGATTACAAAGATAACAAGAATTTTTTATGTGCGCAATTACATTTTCCTCCTCCCAATAATTTCCATTTTTCATTAACCACCTTTCAGTTTAACTTTAACATAGTTTGTCAACTACTAAATGTAGTTTGTATTTCGAGAAAGGTTTCATTATTAATTATGCTATTGAGATCAGATTTTCGTGATATGTTTCTTTACAAAATTGAAGAGGAAGGCAATCATTACTCAAATATAAATTTTTACTTTCAATACGTAGGCCGTTTTTATAAACTATAGCGTTATCATGATTCTTTACGTTTTCTAAATTTGCATGTTAAAACATATTTCTGTCTCTGTCAGTTTTGTGCTTATGTTTGTGCTCTGAGAAATAGAAATAACTTGAAATATCATGAAGATAATTATGCTTCTGTTAGGTTTAAAAATGTTATCGATATGTGGCTAGAAAGTCAGGACCTTAAGCAATACGTAGCTTTTCAGGTTATCGAACCAATAATTTTTAGTTTTCATCAATTAGAAAATCCTCTTCAAGTTACCTTTACACCTGGTACTTCCGACTCGTCTGAAGATAGCTTTTAGACATGGAAGCACAAGTCCAATTATATGAAAACTATCACTCTACTACTATCACAATAAAAATTGAACATTATTATTACTATCACTAAATTAAGCATCCATGGCATAGCATATTGCATCTTATCCTTATCACATATCATATATTATATAAATTACAATCGTTTCATTCATATGGCATACCATGTTATATCACATTAAATTAACTATTAATTATCTGAGATTATGGCAACAATGTTTAAAGGGATCATAGTTACATCTTTTAGCATAAATATATATTTTAACTCGAATTGAAACATAGCCATTCTTGTAGAGTAAGGGTCTAGTTCGCATCTCTACCTTAAAGGTGTTAAGCGATCATTGACCTGACTCTACCATTTCATCATTGATTAACTTTTCTGCCTTGAAGGAATAGCATTTCTTTTAATTGTTATTATAAACTATTCATATATATTGTATATTCTCATAATCACATCCGTTAATAAATGCATCCATGTTTCATATATTATATTTCTTTCATACAAATGTTCAGGATGAAGGTCTCTTGCTTAGCGGTTTTGGTATTATTACCTTTTATTTCCTCGCTCCTGTTCAAGGTGAATAATGGCGTTTTTCTTCAGGATATAAAGGAAAAGATTTTGGTTTATAGTTCCACTATACCAATAACCTACGAGATAAGTTTTGTTTTTGGCTCTCGTTATAACTATACGGCTTCTTATAGAATTGCTATAAAGAATTGCGAAAAGAATAACTTGGTTGTTTGTGCTTTAATCAAATATGTTGCAACTCAGCTTACCTCTTTAGATCAACGCATAGATTCGCTTATGTTTAGCTTGGCACATTATAATTCCACTGTGCTTACTTTTCCTTACCTATATGAGGTTGAACCTCTTAACGCCACTTATGTTATATCCGCTACTCCAGCTACTTTATCTAATGTTTCGACCACCACATCTGCTCCTGCTATTATCACACCAACTCCTACTCCATCCTCTACCACTAGACGTTCTTCCACCACTGCTAATCCAAATACTTGGAACTTCTCCAACTCTGAGGAAGAAAATGATGAAGAGCACCGTCGAATAAGACGTGACGCTCTTTCTATTGATACCGACGTGGAATTGAACAATGTAACGCTATATACCAATGAATTAATCCCAGCTTTGAAAAGAGAGAAAACGCCATTAGGAATTTTGCTTGGAGGTATCGCGGTAGGTGTTGGATTATCATATAATTTATTTACTGGTACTAATTCTCAGATCGATGTTTCAGTTCTAGCTAATCATATGCAGGAGAATCATAAAGGTTTATTGGAAGTAGATAGGTCTTTCATAAAGTACCAACATCAACAGCATCAATTATTGCATCAGTTTGCTAATCATTTTACTGACGCTTTAGAAACATTGTATCAAGATCAAAAAGTACAGTATCATTCCTTATTACAGAATTTACATGTCGGAAAATTCAGACATCTATTATTAATGTCTGAATTAGTCAGTGCACTCCAACGGATCACTGAACTATTACAATTTCAAAGCATTTTGAATTCATGTATAAACCATTAATTATCAATGGCTGCTGTTCCGAGGTCTTCTCTATTAGAAAAATTAAATAATCTAAACATAAATTTAGCACGATTTAATTATACTTTTCCTTTCGATAATACCAATGTTGATCGCAAATTATTCAAATTGCCTCTGTCATATTGTTCTGTTAACATGGCTCATGATCAAAACGAAAGTATCTTTCTTCTTCGTTAAGGATATACACTCCCATGACTGTAATCTCCGTTTATGATACTGTAAATACAATGAAGCTGCCACCTTCAGTTCATATGTAAATAATCGCTGCATGTATGTTATGCTTCATGGTGTAAATGAAGAAGATATAGAGACTCATTGTGAGCTAGAATGCTTTCCTACTCCGAAAAGACCATTATTTTCTAGAATCGAAAACGACTATATAGCTTACTCAAATCTTCCAGAAAACTCTACATTAATTTGTGATGAAGGCAGTTATTCACTGAACCATAATCATTCAGTTGGTAGTACTCTTGTTTCTATGGGATGTGGATGTCATGTATCGATTCCAAGATTACCTCGCATTAAAGGAAGCTTTCCTTGTTTGAATCTAGATTAAATAAGTGATGAAAGAATCCAAATTATGATTCCAACAATATGGACTCAAGTATCCTCAGTTGTCCGTGCACCAGCAATGTCTATTGAAGCGACAATGTCTGGTGCAGGATTTACTAACATTTCTGAATTATTGTATAAAGAATTTATGACAGAGCAAACCTTTACATTCTCTGAAAAACCATGGCTAAATGACTGGTTGCAATACGTGCATAATAATCATAATCTTCTTAATAATGGCATATTTATTGCATGGAATTTAATCCTAACTGGCATTATATTTTGGCTGTGGTCAAAACTGACTAATCTACAGCATCTGGCTACTTATGCTGCATTAGCTGCTAACCCTAGAGCAGTTGGAGCTGCTTCTGAAATGCAGACTCCCAATCAGACACGATTTTTATTGTTATATTTATTTGTCTTAACTTAGTACTTGTATCTGTTGTGGCTTGTGTAATTATATACATCTGTAGGCGACGATGCAATCGTAAATTACAAGTTCGATGTGTTAAGGCTGAAGATGAAGAGATCATTCCTTATGCTCCACCAGCCACTCGAACTGTTGTCTCTAGAAATCGTCAATTATCTTATTGTTCGCCTTTGGCTAAACCAATGGCTCCTAAACGAGACAATTATACTTCCGTTCCAATACAGATGTACACTTCTGATTCCGGGCAATACCAAAATTTAAATGAAATGGAAGAAAGCACCGGTAATCTTCCCCCAAATATTCGACTATCGTAAATAGTTCTGTTAAAGGAATTACATTAGGCATTCGTTGATCTACAGACTTGTTGGTCTGGTTCTGCAGCATTATAAACGTGTTTAAATGGCATATTGTTATATTGAAACTGGCTTTTAAATAAAAAGAATTTGAATTAAATGATTATATGGCATAATAAAGCTTAAGTATATAATAAATCACGTATCCGAATGACCTAGCGAAAGTTTAGAATGTTATAAAAAGGGATTTTTTTAAAAGGCATTATTATTAAATTGAATTGAATTAATTATTGAAGCAATTATATTAATTGAATATCTGAAATATATACATATTAAATATATAGAACTAATAAAAGCTTGCATCCTGTACATAAATACTTACAATGAAATACTTATATTAAATTTATACAAGATATTAATACTTTATTATTCTGTTATATAGATACAAGGACAACCAACCTTAGACGTCAAGGTTCTTTACTCAAACAAATTA
>JAQFYG010003768.1:0-12027 GCA_034694325.1 Entomobrya corticalis | reverse complement strand
ACCTTTTGTACTCATTCAATGTTTTTATCATGTCACTTTATATGTTATCTACCTGGCAAATCCGGAAGACAAAATAAACTTTGACTGTTGCTGTGTGTAGTAATGTTTTTTAAGTTCTCTTTGTTGATGCATACATTGATAGTTGGTGAAAGTGTACCTTGTAGCTCGTAGAAGTAGTGCTAAATATTAAGTTCAGTTCAAACTATTAAAAACTAGATAATCTAGCAAGAATATTATACAAGTTTGTAGCTCACAGTCAGACTATAACTGTAATTCCTCATATTCGTTTATGCTTGTACGTTTGTAATCTGTAATGTGATAAGTAGCTAGCAAAGAATGCTGAAAAGAAAGGTTGTTCACACAGCAGTAAGCTGAAAAGAGCGATTTGTGTTTTCCGCTAACTCGCGAGTTAGATAATGTTTATTTCAAGGAAAGTAGACGGTGGAAAATGTGTAAGTAGGTACTAACATAGGTTTTTGTCCTGTTCTTCTATATACTAGCTCAAGTTGTCCGATTGCTTATGTTACTTGCAAACCTCTAATTCATGTTGCGTTGGCTTGTCTGGAAAAATAATATAAAAAGGAAAGAAAGTGGTCTTATATATGTGAGCCCTCATATTCAAGTTCTTCCTTCTGTGACAAGTTAAATAATTGAAGATCTTTTATTCTGTCACCGAAAAATGGAAAGGGAGATTCTACAATGTGGAGCTTTAACTAACTTTCCATATAAAATACATGTTTACGCCGCACGCATGTACATATTTGAGAGCGCTGGCAAAGTACAAGGGTGGCTGTCTTAGAGAAAATAAGCCACATAATCCTGTGAGCAGGCTAGCCGGGTAACCACTTATTGGCCCATCTTGTTTCTTCGTCAGCAAGTTAAGTAGTTTTCATCTTGAGTGAAGAGATAGTATAAACAAAAGAGCAAAGTATATTATATCACATGTGCTTATAGCATCTATGCATGAGCAATGTACATATTATTTGTGCGGACCAAGTATGTAATTTTCATTTCTCGTAGTATATAAATAATATACGCATAAGCTCTTTTCTTCTGGGTGCCCAAAGTCGTCTTCACTTCACAATGATGGAAAAGTATCTCGTTTGACAATCTTTACCAATATATTTAGATTGTTCATTTTGTATGGTGCAAATTGGTTTTTTCTTTCGTGGCTTGGGTATTTTCCTTTCTACTAAAAATATGTAAAACCACAGAAAATAGAAAGTAAAAGATTCAATATGCTAGCAGACGAAATCTATTGGTATTAGTTCCACATTCGTTTTATAAAATTGGCTTCAAATAACTGTTTATGGATTTCAACATGACGAAGTCTCCCCCATTACCGTCATCAGTTTCATATCCAACAAATACGCAAGAAAACCCAAAAATTGGTAATACAACCCTAACTTGAAAGTTTTTTCTATAATCTTAGAATGAATATATTTTCAGCTTATCTTGTCGGTCTGTATACTGAGCATACAAGAAAAGTAAAGAAGTTTCGGCTCATCTCCTCACTTATTTCCTCTTCTTCTTTTTCCCTGATCGTTTTTTCCTTTTCTATTTTCCTATTGACATCTAAAGAGGAAGAGGAATTTACTATAGAAGAAAAGTATGGTGCAGAGCTCCTTCTTTGTCTTCCAGCCTCAGATCATGCACATATATTTTAGTACATACAAACAAGGCAATTCATTTTTTTAGAACAAACTACTACAACGCATTTAAAAGGAGTTGTTGTAATGGCCTTCTGTCTTTTACTCACTTCACTTGACACTTGTACTTCTCCCATCACCCACAGCACTACTTTTTCCACAAAAAAAGAAGCTCCTGCTGCTTTAGGCAAGAATGGATGGATGGATGGATATAGTACATCTATTTTGCTTACCTTTTAAAAGAAAGTGAAGCTTATTATTATTATTATTACTATTATTATTATCCTTGCTATTTATACTACATGTGAGCATGATATGTACCTAGGTAAGTAAGAATCCTGGCCCTGCTGGCTCGACAACTTGTCTTACAAGACAGCTCAACTTTTCATAGGATCATTGAGGCATTATCGACTTTCTTTTTTATACTTTCTCCCAAAAAGGAGGGAAAGCCAACAAGCCATTTACTCACTTTATGTGCCCTTAAGGGAAAACGAAGAAAAAGAATTTTTTTTCTTATGTTCACTCTATTTCTTACCTAGTTTTACTCTTAAATTTGTTACTGAACATTATACATGCCTTTGCATACAAACTATTACAAACACAAATAAGCAACAAACGAGATAGATAGGAATGTGTAACTTAAGTTTTTGCAATAAGCAAGACGACTTCTGGTCTGGCGAAACCTAAAAAACTAAAAATACTTGGATTTAAGGCAACTTTTCTTCGTTTTAGTTTTAGTATACTAATGTCGATGAATTGGTTCTTCAACAATGTACTCTCAGCCTTACATCTGTAATAAATGAGTTCTTAGGGTAATGCAATGTACAACAAGTATTGACTAGAGAACCCCCTAAAAATGTGTAGAAAGTAAAAGCCTGCTAACTTTGTCTAGTTTCATTCACAGTACGCTAAAAATGAGCACAACTATTTGGCTTCGTATACATAATTACAATAATAGTTATAAAGAAGGCTAAAAAGTTTAAAGATTTCCAACCCTTGTTGTGCGACACTTGTGTGAACTATTTTATCATGTACAAGTTTAAATTGATGCCTGCATGTTTAGAAATAGTGAGTAAAAAAGAAACTGCAGAAAAGTCTTAATGGATATGGAAAAAGGCACGACACGCTATTGAAAGTTTAAACTATCGTGCATACTACCACATAATAATTTGTTACTTTAACTTGAGAAAATAATGGCATGTCTGAATATATACACTGTTATCAGCTTTTTGTGACCCACCATTTGCCACATCACACAAACTCCATCAAAACAACCCAGAAGCCTTCAAATGTTAAACCCTAAAGGAAGTATGAATGTTTTTAAAATATTTTTGTGGTTGTTAGCGTATCGGTTTCCCAGATGTGCATATATACCTTTTCCCTACAAACAGGGAACCCAAATCTGCAAGAATGTAATTCATATGATTAAATTGGCTCTTGTTTTTTAAATTCATTTTGAAAACTTTTTTTCTCCCAAGTGAGAAACTACTCCGCCTAGTTGAATTAAAGTCGGGTGAGGTATATATATGGATGTGTTTATGTCCTTTTTAAAAAGTGTTAGTGACTTTTGGAACAAGGACGACGAATTAGAGAGAATCTGAGAAAAAAACGTTGTTGATGGTTGCTTACGAGTTGCGACAGAGGAAGATGATCTTATTTGTTCATCCAACTTTTTGTGGAGGCGAGGGACCATGTAGCCGCACAGATATGTTAATGCAATGTTTGGTATTGTTATCTTCTTTTTTTACTTTTATTTGCCGTTTTATTTTTCAGGACACAACATTTTTTAAAGCAGGGAAAAGGAACGTGGTGCGTCCACGCCACTTCCATGTGTATAAATCGTCGCCAGTTCCCTTTTTAAAAGTAACAAGTTTAGCATATAGCTTTTGTTCTACACGTTGTTAGCTTATGAATTTTTTGTTATAATATGTTGATAAAAATGGACCAGTCAAGATCCCTCTCTTTGAAAAGGGAACAAAAGTGGAGATTCTTCATGCATTATCTTGCTTTCTTACAGAAATTCTTTCACTTGTCCCAAGTTAGACAAAAAATTCAAAGAATGTGCCTGGAAGAAGGAAATTTTGCGAGAAAAAAAGAAAGAAAATGGATGGGGGAGCTTTCTTTTTAGACTTGAGTGTGTTGATTCGTTATACATAAATACACTACTATAAATACAGCATCAATAATATAGATATAACTTATAACGGCCTACTGAAAACCGATTTCCGAGATGACAATACTTTTGAGACTTGCATTAACAGATAATGCAAACATAGCATACCTACATCTTCGTATGGACGCTACCATCTGTTACATTTTTTATACGCAACTAGCGACACAAAAAGAAAAGTTTGAAAAGTGGAGACAAGCTCATCTTGCATTAAGGCGTTCTCACTTTAAAAGGCAATAATACAAGTCGCAGCTGAGTGCAAGCAAAATGGTCACTGCGAAAATAGTTTTTTCTACTCCCGTTTCTATTTTCTTGGCATCTTATAAAAAGTAGATTTATGTATGAATGCAAAAAGTGAAAAAGACATAAAAGCTATGTGCATGCATCATCATGAATATAAAATGCGTGTGAATGCAAATTTAAAAGGTAAAAAAGAAACAAAAGCACCCAAGGTGAAGAAAACAATGCACCAAACAACAAACTTCTATTCATTGTTTATGTATTGCATCATGAATAACAAGTACACTGTCACAAACAAAAAAATTTATAAACATATATTTTAAAGAACAAAGACTTACTTGATTCAACGCAACAAAATCGTCAGCCGAGATCACATCATCATGGTTCATGTCCAAAACGTGACGAAAGAAGTGGGTCAGTTTGACTTTTTGAAATTCGGAAAGAAAGTCGCGGTCTGGTTTTTTAGGCTCCTCCATCTCCATACCTTGTTCGAGGTCGTGCCTTTGAACGTACGTGGCTAAAATCCAGAAATACAATATCATGTACATTAAAACTTTCTTTTTTACTACTTTTACTTTCTTGTGCGCCTCATTAGAGTCGTGTCCCATCACAAACACTGTTGTACCCCGTCCCGATTTCGTGCTAGCGCGGTGGGAAAAATGAGAAACAGATAGTAAAAATGCCCTCCTGAACCGGATGAGACAAAATCAAGGGAAAGGAACAGTAATGTAATCAACCTGAATTCTATGAATCGTATGTATAGCAAGAATACTTATTATAATGCACATATACAAGTTACTTGACTTGACACATTTTACTGAGCATCAAAGATTTTTTTACAAAGTAAAACTTGACTATGCAGGAAAACCCACATCGGACAGAAGTAAAGTAGTAAAACAAGTTTTGTATCGGACGGAACAAGAAGAACGTTAAAAAGAAGGGAGACGGGAATATAGATAGAGAGGAAATGAAATCTGAATGCAATCTATTTTCTCCAAACAGTTTCTTCTATTTAATTACGGGAAAAAGGGAAAAAAGTGTTCTGGATGGTCACAGGAGTGGAAACAATTGCACATGTACACAAAGTATGTATATTTATTACTCGTTTCTGCTTTATTGCAGGTCTGAAGAGAACCCGTTCTATTTATGGACTTGTACAGCCTGTCGAAGTCGTTTAGGTACACAATATATATGTAAATATCCCTTTCCTCTCTTTGTGTCTGTTTTTTCTTTTCATGTTGTCTGTTTCTAGTGTACAATCCAAAATGTAGAAATAATAGACCTGCACATTTGCATTCTTCATGATTCTTTTTTACATCGTTGTTTTTTCTTCTTCCCTTTTTGGCAGGGTCTTTCCCCGGTACCCTATCTATTCAATCAGCGCATTGGACGAGCAAAAGAATGGTAATTGAATAGAAGAAAGGAGAAATGGGAGGGAGACTAGGAAAAAAGAAACCAATAAGACTGAACAAATAAACACTCGAGATGGGATATGCTCTGATGATGATGAGATGAAGCAATATAAAAAAGTAAATAATATCAGGCATCGAAACATCAACATACTTATGGAAAACGGGAGTCATACATCGAAAGGAGAAAGTCGAAAATTATTTTTTATTCTTCTCAGAAGAAGAACCAATTTATCTATTTTTCTTTTTCGTTTATCTTGTTGTCTCTAAAAAGGTTTATTTATTTTCGTGTCATAGGGTAAGATGAAATTTGACATATCAAACCACAGATTTTGGAAAAAATACCCGTATACGTTCAGTAGTGTGCATATACATATATAGGGATTTCGTAAAAAACTCTTATATGATAACTCAAACTGTATGCAAAATGTACTTACTCCATACGTGCACCGTCCATCCAGTCGACTTTTGTTGACCACCAGATGGTCCGCCACTGCCAGGTCCAGCTCCTCCATCCCCAGCACCACCTGTTCTTCCATTAAACGCACCGGATGAACTATTCATGCTGATTGAAGGTCTTCCTATTCCTGTCATCATGCTAGCTCCTAATCTACCCCCTAGCATTCCACCTCCTCCTCCTATAGGTGTGTTGGTATTGTTTCCACTACTACTTCCACCAACTCCTTCACCCACACCTCCTCCGGATGATGACAACGAACCTTTTCCAATGCCAACAACCGGCATCTCATTCTCTACTGTTGTCCTTTGCTGCTGGCCGGTGATAAGTTTATTATTAGCACCAAAACCACTATTTGTAGTACGGGACTGAAGCTCTGAACTATTTACTGGTTTAGTAGTAGTGGGTGCAGTTGTCCCTGCTCCTGTTGTGGTACTTCCTGTGGTTGTAACAGTGAAAGATTCTTTACTTGGTTCATTTTTAATTACAGAAGTGACTACAGTGGAAGTTGTAGTAGATTTAGTGGTAGTAGAATTTACAGTTGGTACACTACTTGGTCCAGCACCTCCAGCAGCACCAATTCCACTGCCAGACTTAACAGTTGCACTAGTAGCGGTACCCGTAGTACCGTCTGCACCAGCTTTCGCGGATTTACTATCGAGTTTTTTCTTTGTTGTGGCAGGAGAGTTACTACTGTTATTGTTATCTAAGTTCGAGGTAGAACAGCCTTTTTTCTTGCTGGTGCTTGGCGAACTAGGGCACTGTTCAAAATCGGGATGATTCTCAGGCAAAGTTTTCCACCGTCTTATGAAGTTGTCTTTTGTTCGCCCGCATGCAGTTCTCCAGTTTTGGAGGATTTTTCTTGTTATTTTAACAGAATGTGCACGGTCAACAGAAATCGGAGCACTTGTGCCTGGAATCCATGGGATGCTAGGATCTGCTGGCTCGGTTTTTACAGTGGCTGATAAAGTTGGAGAGGGATTTGTACTTGGTGCTAGAGTAGCTAAAGATGCAGCCTTCGGAGCACTTGACGGAGATGACGAAGATGGTAGTTGCTGTTGTTGTTGGTACGAACGTTGCAGTGGCGGACTTGCACTGCTGCTTCCTCTGTCCTTTCTATTTTTTATCAATAAGCCCCTTGAGGAGGTTTGCCCTACGCCAACGTCAACACTTTCACCAATATTATTATTACCACTACCAGTATTAGTATTGCTTATAGAAGAATTTGTACAAGTACTACCAGCGGTGCCGCCGGCAAGCACGGAAGATGTATTTGGGATTCCGGAAATTGAATCTTTTGGAATTTGATCTGTCCCAGTTGATGTCGATGATGAGGATGGGACTGCAGTTGTAGTACTTGTAGTAGTAGTTGTTGTGGGAGGAAGATCAAATTGGGTGGTTCGAACAGGAGATTTCTTTCTGCCAAGGTTTTTCAATGATAGACGGGAAGATAAAGAAGATGAACTGCCTGCAATATCTGAGGGTACGACTGCAGCTAAAGATGAAGACGAGAGGGCCTTGTTTTGTGGATGTGACGGGTTCTGATTATTTTGATGATGAAGTGAACGGTTGCCTTCAAAAGAGGGATTAAATGTCAGCTTAGAAGATGAAATTCCACACAATCAACAACAATAGTATGTATTTGAAATAGAAGAAGCACTAAAAAACTATTCGATTTTATAAAGAAAAAATTGTGAAGATACGATACAAGAAATTTTCTACCAGCACAAGATTTAATGATGATTCTATATAGAAAAGTCAGGATATTGTTGCTACTTTTTTCAATATCAACAACAACAAGAAAAATTGTGAAGTGCCAGAAGCAAATAATGTGCCACTAGAAAACCCAACGGTTCTACTACGTGTGTTTATATAGCTTTTGGCGTCGTCAGTGTCTGCAGCTCCTTCACATGGAACAGCAGGGTTGCTACTGACTCTAAAAGCAGGAGTGTCAGAGGATTTTCCTCATGTTCGAATTTTCTGAACTCGCAATAGCAGCTCTCTGGCTCAGAAAGTTGGAGAGGTGGTGGTGGAGGGAGTGTGGGTGCAGCCTAGCAGCGTACGTAGTAGTTACATATGGGGTATTTGTGACGGCAACAGCGGTAATAGAAGTAAAGCAAAAGCCTTTAACAGCAACAACGGCAGCGGCAGAGAACAGAAAAGAAAGAGCTCAGAGTTTTTTTGGCAGACGCAAAGTGAAAGCCGCTTCAATATATCTGTACCTATGTAGCGTGTTGATTTAGACAAGAAGTCGTAGGGAATAACGAAAAGAAGAGGTGAAGCTTATAGGGATTGAACGGGGTAGTAAGAAGCATTAATGCTGAAAACTAGAAGCATTATGTAAGTAGAAGGGAGAGAATATATAGTAAGTAAGGTGTAGTACTTGTATTAGTAGGAGCACTGATATTTCCTTTTGATGATGATGATGACTCCACTTTCCCTCTCGCACTTCGAGATGAGGATGCAAGTGATTCCTCTTCACTGTTGTCGGCTGTTCCGGACGTCTTTGCTCCCTTGGAAGATGAAGTTCTGAAGCTACTGCTTCTACTTCTGCTACTTCTACCGCTCCCGCTACGCTTGTTTACCTTTACGTCCAGCTCTCCAGACATGATGATTTTATATTGTTGGATCTCAGAGGATGATGCTCACTTGACCGAAGCAATATTTCATGAAAAGAATAATATTTATCACACAAGGCATTTTTAATACTCTTTCTCCTCCTCGTTATTCAATGAACGTAAAAAAACTTAAGTGAAAGTTAGCCCACGCACGTGTTCCCTTTTTTGAAACAAGAAAAACGTTAAAAAATGATGTTAAGGTAGACTGATATATGAAGAAAATGAGAAAAAGAAGAAGTCAGAACAGCATAATAAAATCGCTCGTGCTTACAACACTAAGAACGGTTTTGGTGAACATATAATGTTGCAATATTAACTTAAAAAGCTATTCTATTCTTAGATTTTCTCTTTTTTTCACTGTAAATTCTTGATACTCAGCTTCTACCCTAACCTTTATAACAAAGAGAAAAAATGAGGAAGAAAGAAAGACATAAGAAGACATGATGAATAAGATGAACAAAAAAAATGGAGAGAATCTTGTAAGTAGAGTAAAGTCCTTTACACGAATGAGCCATGGAGTCAGAGAGAAGAGAGATAGAGGGGAGTAGTGAATGAATGAACAAATAGAAGAAATGAATGGAATTTCGGAATGTTAGTATTCTTCTTGACTCTCAGTCTCTGCACATCATATCCTTCGTTTGCCGTTAGTAATGACGATAATATCTCTTAACTTTAAGTAATGGACACAGCAACATGACATACTCACACTCTTACATACAAACACACACATTCAAAAAAATATATAGCTGTTTTGCTATCATCATCTTCATCTTATTTTCTCCAACATCGTTTTCATATTGCTTGGAGTACATGGAGGTTTTTTGTAAGATTGAAAAAAATACTTACCAGCAGCTGATGATTGTGTTGCGCTGTTGTTCAAGCTTTTTTCTGTTTCTTCCTTCCTAGAAAATTTCTACTGCTTTCTCTGCTTCAACATGTTTTTCCCTCTTTTTATCGTTCCATTCGAGGAATTTTTTCGTCTTCTTTCTCCTTGCTTTCTGTTTTCTCTTTTATTCTGATTTCATGCACTTACTTTCTCTGTTTATTATTACGAAAAAAATGTAAGTCACACACAGAGTCACAATGACAGGAGTAGTCAGTCAGCGAGTAGAGAAAGTGAATGAATAAAAGGAAAAAGAAGAAACAGAAAAAAATACGAGGAGTCGGCTTTCTTTTTCTTTCTTTCAGCTCCAACAAGAAGACCAGCTTTTTTCTTTCAGTGTTTTTTTTGTTTCGGATGTTCAGCGTGTCATTTTTCTTGTCTTCTTCAAAAATACGATATATATTTCATCGCATTATATGTCTTGTATTTCCGTAAGAGGAAAAACGTGCAGAGCTTTGTTACACAGCTTGTAATGCTGCATAAAAAATTTTAGTTTTGGTATGTGGTGGTAGTGGCAGAAGGTAACGAAATTACTGTTTCTACTTCTTCTTGAAATATAATAGTAGCAGCAGCAGTCAGTGATCCTCCTTTGTTCCATAATGATGTACACTTCTTTTGTGAAAATATGTATTTTTTCTTGTGTGGCATTCTTGTTTCTTTTTCTGATGATATTCTTTCTTTTTTTTGGAGGTTACGTAACACAATTTTCTTCTGTCTCCCTGTTATTTTTTATGCGACATGAAAAAAGAAATATAATAGTTGCAGAATGTGTGGAAGAACAATGAAAAAGAGAAAAAACGAATAATTTCCTTACGTAAGAAAAGAGAAAAACAAGAATAAAAAGAAAACTATCTGTTTTGTTGCAACATGCTGCATCCCATCATTCTTTTGAAAAAGGAGGAAAATATGAAGAATAACACATCAACTGACGACCCATACACTATCAGTCCACTTGTCGGCCAGTAGTATCATCATCATAACTTTTTTCTTTCTTTTTTTCTGATGTTTACAAAATGTCAAGAGGTGGAGTGAACCTCGAGAAGGAAAAGTCCAGCAGCTGTGTGTAAATTTCCGTCTTGCCTTATCTTGTTGGGTGTATGTGGTTTTTTGAGGAATGATGGCCCTCTCAGAATCTGTGGAGAAAAGAAACAGTAAAAAATGATGGTGTTGTAATGAAAAGGAAAATATAAGTTATTTTTTGCCCGTGGCTCTATCATGTCACGCTTTTTCTTTAACAATATCCAAAAAATATAATACGTTTGTACAGAAATACAGTTTTGCCTTGAGAATAAATCTATAGTCATGCTGTCATCATTTATTGTTATTTATTTATCAGAAGTAAGAAAAAAACATGTTTTATTAAAATTTTCTACAGATCTATTGTTAAAAGAGTACATAAGCATTGGCAAAGAGATTTATTAAAATGAATAAAGAAATTGCAGAAGAAACAATCATGTTACGCAACAAGAACTGTAGATGTTGCTCGAAGGCGTACAACCGAGCGTGCCACATTTTCTGGTTGACTACTACCAGCAGCAACCGTCGAGTGGTTCAATATAATTTTATAGTTTATGTGGTTCCGTCTTTGTTCAGACAAAAGGAAAAGATTCAACAAGACAGTTTTTTCAGTTAAAAGCTTTGTGTATTCTTTCAGAATACACGTTTCATTCACTTGTTTTTTTCTTTTGTTCTAGATTTTATCATTCCTCCTCGTTTTTTCTCTGTGTGATAGATACACGAACAATTTAGGAGAAGAAGAAGAAAGCAGTAACTCTAGTTTTTAGACTTCTTTTGGAAAATAAAAGGGGAATATAAATAGGCATAGTGTTGGGAAAAGATAAAAATTCCAACTAACTGACTGATGGTATGCTGTAGTAGAAGAAGAAAGTATTATTTTTCTTGTGGTCGTCCGCTGATAGTGTTCATGATTGGGTTACCGATCTACAGGGATTTCATCTCATGACATAAACCTATCGGAACCTATCTATCTTTTCTGAATTCCATCTATAATTTTCTTTAACGCAGTTTAGCTTTCTTCCCGTTTTTGATGCTTTACATGCTTATCATGATGATGAGAAGAAGGTTTGCTCTAGTTCCAGTGATGGTACTAGAGCAAACCTTCTGGATGGATATGCTTCTGTATATTCTAAGGGTTTGTTCTTTTTTATGTCGACCGTAGCCTTTTTCCAGTTTTATGGCACTTGATAGATGGACGCTTTTACTTTCGTTTTTTCTTTGTTATCTAGATTTCCCATTCTCACTTTTCTCCTTTTTCTCAAATGGAGATGTTGAGAATGAAAGAATGGAGAGAATCGTGATGGTTAGGGTAGATGATGGGGAGTCCTAGACTTGGTACTTGGTTGATAAGATGAAGAGTCCTTTTTTGCCTTTTTGTCTTTAGGGAAGGGAAATGACGTTAACTGCTTTTGCAGCTTAAATTGGGAAAGCTTTTTCAAAAAGTGCCAATGCGCTGGTGGACTGCCCTTTCAAGCCAAGTGAATGGAAAAGAAGTAAAATGCGAATGCATATAAGCACAATAAACTTTATGCTGAAATGATCTTTTTATTTAGAACTACACATCAGTCAGGTATAAAAGAAAGC
>JAQFYG010003767.1:0-11509 GCA_034694325.1 Entomobrya corticalis | reverse complement strand
CAAATAAATGGAGATGACTGCTTAAAAGTTTGATTGTAAGTAATTACAGTAAGGCAACATAGAAATCTAGCTATTTGGAGGGAACAAATATATTCAACAAGTTGGAGGGAACAAATATTTTTAACAAGTTGGACATATCAATGAAATTCAATTCAACATGTAGGAGGGAACAAAAAATTCAGCAAATTGGAGGGAACACAGGAATTCGGCAAGTTTAAGGGAGCACAGGAATTCAGCAAGTTGGAGGGAACAAATAGATTCAGCAATTCGGAGGGAACACAGGAATTCAGCAAGTTGGAGGGAACAAAAAATTCAGCAAGTTGGAGGGAACACAGGAATTTGGCAAGTTTAAGGAAACAAAGAGATTTAGCAAGTTGGAGAAAACAAAGAATTTAACAAGTCGGAGAAAACACAGGAATTCAGCAAGTTAGAGGGAGCAAAAATATTCTGCAAGTTGGAGGCAACAATGGAATGCGGCAAGCTGGGGGTAGAATCAAAATCAGTGCGTAAACCCGACAATTAGTGCCTTGAATTTGACTTCATGTTTTTGAAGTTGGGACTACATATTACACAGTAGAATTACAATTTCAACACAGCTTTTTGCAATTGCTTAATACATAAACCTATAAAATCAATATACATTTAAAATAGCATCGTGGTCAAGAGCGTTTAATTTATTTCCTTTTAGTTATGTCTCGGTAAAAAATTAAACAAAAACTTTATATAGACAAGGAAGGTATCTTATATCTCATATCAACACAAAAGGGAGGCCGTTAGACTTTGTCGGTTACGGTGGATATGTGCAATAGATTTGGAAAATGATGCTTCGATCTCTTTATTAATACATTGATGTCATGAGTGCAGGAATGAGTCCCATGTGGCTGTCACAGTTTGCTTAGATTTGCTATGGTAAGTAATGAAGTCGTCTAGTTTGCTCAAAATTAATAAATATCTTTTGAGCGGCAAACTAAATTTACAACATATTTTGCTGGCATCAAATGCTTTAACTGTTTTATTGAAACTTTGTATTATCTTTAGATTTTAAAGCTAAAGTTTAAGTCGATACAAAATAAATGTAACTTTGTTAAAATTGGCAAACAAGAACGCAGTTTACTGGTGAAAAAGATTCCTATCCAAAAGGTAATAACCACGATATTAATTATGTTTATCTGAATGCGCATAACAACAATTGTACCACCTTGCAATATCAATAGTTGCTTATTATGATTACTTGGGAAGCAAATGTGGTTGTCAAGATTGCACGATGCATTTAAAAAATACAAGAAACACAGTATGACATCCAAAACTGTTTTATCCATTTGTTCAAATGTTGATGGAGTTTGAATCAAAACATAATAAAGCATCTAAACAATTCATTAAGATATATTTTAAAATATTACATTTTCGATCATTATATGCTGTGTTTAGGTGCTTTATCATTAATTTATAGCTGAGGGCAACTTAATTCTAATTTTGCTCATAAAACTATTAATAGAATAGTTTTGGTAGCTTTTTAATTAGTTAAATGTGGTATAATGTCATTTAACATTAGCTAAGAACATTCGAAAAATTAAATATTGAAATAGTGTTACTAAATTATATGATTTTAAATTTAAAATTTTCAAAAAGCAAAAGAATTTCCAAAAATTTCTTTACTACCGAACACGACGCCACATAGTCAAATTTGTATGGATTTGAGGGATTATGCCGAAATTATAGCGGCAGCATTGAGCGGACGGTAACTTAAATGTAAAGGAAAGGAGAGTAAAATGGTATATAAATTTGAACGATTGAAAAATCATAAAAATTTTATCATTCCCTAATCAACCCATACTATAAAAAGCTTTTCATCATTTAAATCATTTAGGTGAAACAAATGAACTGTTGAAATATGCAAATGATGTAAAGTATTCAATTCGAAGGTCTCCGAAATGCTGGAAGGGTTGCTTTGAATTCATCCTATTGATCAGTTCCAAAATTATCGGTTTGATTGTCGTATCTTCCAAACATACTCTTGTTTTACAAACCGTTTAATTTTCAGGTTAATCCATTTTAATACCCTCGAAATTGTCATCTAAAATTTTAATTTTTTGAATATTACCGTAGAAAACCAAAATCGCAATTTTGTAGAATTGATAAATAATATTTGTTTATATGCTCAAAAAAGTGTAATCACTTCCAACCAAACTTTTGAACAATTATATCTATCTATTTGCGACAATTTTTGCAACGGGACTTTCCCCTTTTCCATCAGAGTTAAGTCTTGAGTCAAATAAAACAACTACTTTCAAAACAACAAAGGTATCTAATTTCTCATATCGACACAAAAGAGAAGCCGTTAGACTTTGTCGGTTGCTGGGGATTTGTACAATAGATTTGGAAATGATGTTGCGTAAACTTTTTTATAACATTGATATCATGAATCCGGGTGGAAGCACAGTGTATTATTTGACTCAGAAATACTCAGCCGTGGGTGGAAGTAATCTATCATGTTTATCCGTCTTCGAATTTTGCTATGGTAATTTATGATGACGTCAAGCTTGCTCAAAACTAATAAATATCTTCTGAGCGGTAAATTAAACTTACATCATATTTTGCTGACATCAAATGCTTGAACTGAGTTATTGAAACTTTATATTATCTTTAGATTTTGATACTGTATTTTAAGTCGACATAAAATACATGTAACGTACCTAAAATTAGCAATCAAGACAATTCAGAACGCCTTTTACAGGTAAAAAAGGTCCCTATCCAAAAAACGATAACTGCAATATTTGTTTGTGTTTGTCTGGAAGCGCATTCTAACAATTGTATTTGAGATACCTTTAGCAAGCTTAACCGCTCTTTAAAATTAATAGTAGTTAATTTTCATTGCTCAAATATCTAAGTTGGTTGCCAAGACTGCAATATTCATTTATAAAAAACAAGATAAGCAGTGTGACCTCCAGCATTGTTTCATCCATTTGCTTTAGTGTTTGTAGAGTTTGAAGCAAAAAATAAGAAAGCGTCAAAACAACTCATTAAAAATATATTTTAAAATATTGCATTTCCGGTCAGTACATGCTGTGCTCGGATGCTTAATCATAAATTTATAGCTCAGGAAAGTTTGATTCTAATTTTGCTCATAAAAACCATTGATGAAATAGTTTTTTAAGCCGTCGTAATTAGCTACGCCGGGACAATGTCATTAAACATAAGCTAAGAAGATTCGAGAAATTAAATATTGAATGATTATTACTGAATTATATGATTTAAATATTTATTTATTCTGGCAGGAAATAATGATTAGCTCAAATTTCGAACTCTGAAAACCGAAGAAAAATATTTTTTTAGATACAAGTAGATTCTGAATAACAGTTAAAAGCGCTTCCACAAACTCGCCTGTTTCCAGATGTTTAATAGTTTAATTTGTTTTATTGTAACAGGTACAATTGGATTAAAGCTTTTTAATTCGTACATTTTCCTTCCAGGACCTAAGAAATGAAGATATGTATTGTAAAAACAGAATATCGCATTTCCTATAAATGCTAGATACTGAACTAATAGTCATCGTAGACAATCATACATTACCAAAACATAGATCAGTTTTAATTTTTTTCTTTTTTAGAAGACTACCAAGTTTGGGCTATGGAATAATAAAGACTTTATTTTGAAATGTTAGCAACAACCAAAACAGGCATAATTTTTTCTGCTGTCTGCTTACAACAAATATCCAGCTTGACTTACCATGGAAGTTTTATGCGTTTCCTAGTAAATTCTTTGTGCAAATTTACTTTTAAGACTAAAAAGGTATTTTTGTTACTCCAGAGGGGTTATTTTTATCAAATGTAAAAGCTATCGAGTAAAAATTTGAAAGCCACTTACACATTATTGGAACTTTTATTGAAGTGTAAAATGGAGAGACGACAAAAAGAAACTGATTTTTATGCAAACAAAGAGTGAATAGACAAAATTTTAAAATTGAATAACATCGTTATGATTCCAAAAGTGCAATATCAAAAAACTTTTTAATATTCCATCGTACAACAATTATTTTCAGACATTTCGAATATGCTATCTGTAAAGCTAAAATAAAGGAAACAAGGTCAAATAATAATGGTTAAAAGATATCATATAAAATTTTCTGAGGAAAACAGACTCTACCAGTGACCGAGAGATTTAAATCCTTCTTTATAAGCAAAGGAAAGGACAAAAAAAAGAGAACAAATTTTAATTTATAATATGAATCACAAATAAGATCAACTTATTACTTTACGAATGGCTCGGCAAGAAATAATGATCAGATCATTGATAATAAGTTGAATTACAGAAGTATTTTAGAAGGTTGCGTAATTGGTAGTTTCTTTGTGTATCAAACAGTGTTTGAGTAGTTAAACCACCTTTTAATGTTTGTCACGATAAATTCTGGTTTGTTGAGGTACACGATTCGAATCGCTCATAAATGGGTTGATAATTGATTTGCAGTGAAGAAACAATAGAAATATGGAATTGACCTAGCTCATCATATTAGTCACCTCTATGCTCAATTTTAGCTCTTGATGTCAAAAACTGTAGGCGCCAGAACGATCCCCTCAATGTGACCCCTTGGACCTTTGGAAACATGGACCAAAACGGGGAGAAAAATAAAATAATCTTTCATTAATGAGACATACCTATTATCTGTGAACAGTGTTTTTCTAAGGCGCACATCCAACAGATTCAAACACAAATTGCATTATTATCTACTCACACTTAACATTATCAATGCTACATTAATATAATCTATTAGTGCAGTACAGTTTTCTGAGCTACATATTTTTGTCAAGCGGCGTCTTTGTTTGAGTTTTTACAGTAAAAAGTGGGAATGTCACTGCTAGTTTGTGTTGATTGCCTTAAGCATGAAGCGTCTGATCCTTTTTTTAAACGTTCGCTGTTGTCTAATGATTTCATAATTTAAATTTGCATATAATATTTCAAAAATCGTTGAGGTTAAGTTGTGATTCTCCATTACAATTATTTGTCAGTGAGAATCATACCATTAGATTTTCCATAGACTTGCGTGGGTGAGACCTTCGTCATAAATATCGGCACAATATAATTTCTTCTTTTCATTTTCAACATCATTCTTAAACTGTTTAATCGGGAAATTTCAATTAAAATCGGATAATTACGAGCATATAACATATGATTTTACTGTTGTTGAAACGAATTTTTTTGGTCATGTCAATTTTTGCATGTTTTTTTTATGGACAATCGCAGTTAAATGATTTGCAGTTTGGTATTTAGAAAGGCAAGTGTAAAGTCAACTTTTTAAATAGGAAAAAACGTAAGTATACTTAAAGTAAGCTTCAACGCATACTCCAAATAAAAAAACCAAACAATATGATAAGCTTTTTAATTTTGTAATTGCAGTTTTAAAAAAGCTGATTAGAAAACGGACGGACGTTTCAAGTCATTACTAATATTCAAAAACAGAACACAAAAAATATTTCAACATGTCTTCAAAATTATAGGGGAAGCTCCATCACCTTCACAGATTTAGACACAATAACTCAGTCGTATTCAATATAACTGTCAGGATCAGAGCTAGATTTAAGATGATTAGCATAAATAGATAAAATTTGTATAATTTTATTTCTTGATGTTTTCCTGTAGTGGTGAGAGCAGCTTGCTGTTCTCACGTTTACGCGCTAGAGATAGCTAATCATTTCTGTTTGTTTCTTTTCTCTGAGTATGTGTGAAGATGGTGTGCAAGAACCCACGTCTATAAACTAGAATAAGACTGCTACTTCTCAATTTTGGTGTTTCTTGATAGGCCTTTTCCCCGTTTGAATAATCACTCGGGTTTCTGTGTTAAATCGGTGCTGAGCACATTCCTCAGCAAAAAATTGTAATTTTCTTGTATATTGACCCTAATTAATTTAATTTTTGTGAAGCTGAACGACCAGAAAACTGGTTTCAACTAGTTTTAATTAAGCGATAAGCGGAATTTTCAATGTATTTTTTCTGGTAGGAATTTAGTCGCCGAGAGTCCGGATTTTGTTAGTGATAAGAAAATGTACTGTTTTCCTCCAACAATTTTGTGTGTTTTTTGAGAGCTGATGGCGCGGGTTTTCGGCTCCCATAAATACTCCGGACGGCACTTTTTTCCTCACTCGTTCTACAGTACCCGAGAGGTCCAGACCGTTTCCAATTTTTCTGTAAAATTGTATTTTGTTTTGCCCCAACGTAATCAGTACTTGGGAGTTTTTGCCTACGTTAACAAGAAAATTGTAAGCTAGCAGTTTATCTTCAGTAGAGCGTTTCTTTTGGGTGCTGTTCGCTCGAATCTTGTAATCCTTATTTTTTGAGAGCTGTTTTCTCTTATTTTATAATCCTAAAACTTTATCTGTAACCTGAAACTTTGGTGAATCTTGTCTATTTTCTGTGTAATTTGTGTGATAAAAAAGTTAAAATTATCACAAGTGCTCTTGGTTAGTTTATTAGCACTGTTTACGAGTGACATGAGCATTGTGCTAAATCATCTCGTCATTTTTTACTAATTTGCTCATCACTGACAATCTAAAAGTGATTTCCCGGCTACAATAAAATCCTCACATTTCATCAAAAAACATCTCCCGGCGCCGCCGGGATACTCTCATTTTGTGCATCAAAACTTATTTTCAAAACTTTCGCTATCTCGTGGTCCGAATTATTGGTCTTTTGATTTTATCCGTTTCGTGGCTTTAGAGAAAGTTAATTATTTTCCTCTGAACCTCAACAATAACAACGCTTGTGAAAAAAAAATTCTTTACATTTCACAACGTTAATAAAAAATCCTTCAAAATATGAACATTTATAATATCACCTAATATAATTTGTCAGATCTGATCAAATCTAAAAAATATTCAAAAATAAATGTTAAATTCTTAAATCAACTAAATTGCCGCATCTATTAACATAACTTACCAAATTTATTCATCAATTGTAAAGGATTTGTAGTATTGAACTGACTTTCCAGGAGGCAGTCGTAATTCCTATAAAGGTTTCTATGAAATAACGGATTACGAACCACAATTCTTGCAAATTTAGGATTACTGATTAAAGGATCTGAGTGAGTACATTAAAAACCATTTTCTTCCTAACGATGCATAAAAAACTAAAATCCTTGGAGCGTATTTAATAACCGATGAATGTAGAAGATCGAATTCATATCGAATTATGTGTTTAAGATAAAATATATACAAGATTCAGCAGGATTTACGATTAGGATTTAGAAAAGTTATGAATTGTGGGGATTTTGTTGGTGACGACTGAATAATTTTGCATAAAATGATAACATAATTTCAAAAAAATATATTAAAACCAAATGAAAGGCATTTCCTTAAATTTCATTATAAATTGCTTCCAATTTATATCTTTTATTAAGTTACCAATCAATGCATTTCAAAACGCCAGAAATTGCGTGGAAGGTAAGCAAACGTACAATAAATACATTTTTAGATAAACTTTTTATATAAGTTGACAAGATCGTTTTCTTGGAGACTTTTGATAAAATAAAAACATTTTGATTTCAACCATTTTAAGATGGCGGCTTAATTTTTATGTGTAGAATTTTGCATTGTAAAAACTGCCAGAGAAGGCACAATGCTGCTCCCCAAAATAAAATGAGAATAAAAATGATAGAAAGTTCTACGTAAAATACATAAGCATAGCTGATTGTAGAATGACATGAACATACATAAGTACCTAAAAATGCATAAATGACTTTTCATACGGTACAGTTGTATTGAAATACATAAAACTTCCTTTTATTGTGGAAAACGGAAGGACTAAACGACAATTCTTTTCAAGACTCAAAACATAAAGAAATATAAGTTTCGATTATTTGGAAAAACCAAAAGTGTCCTCGCAGCTGCTTTCTATGAAAACGGGTTAATATGTCATTTCGTTCTTGTTTCAACGCTAATATACAAGGTGTTACTTTGATGTTTTAACTATTTCATTTCAATTTAGGTTTTTACCTATGGTGACTGCCCTATCTGATGTCTCACAATATATTACATTTCAGGCAAATTCATGGTTTTTGACGTTAAAATATAGCAACGAGGTTATACTTAACTCCTTTCTGGATTCAAATAAACATTTTATTTACAACACTTATTTAACTACATTTATTTATTTTCCAGATAAGAGTTAAACTGGACTTGCCTTATTCTTCAAATAGTTATTTTTGCGGAGTAAGTTGATATTTCAAACTGAATATTCCTACATTATTCACACCCGCAACGGTCACAATCGCGTAACTGAAATGACAGCAAATCCAAAATTGAGTTGTTTAACTTTTTGCACTCATTTCGGAAATAGTCTTCACACTGCATTTTTTTCATATTACATATCAACAAAACAGAACGTCACCTATTAAAATGTGCAAGCTTTTCAAATTTGTTCGTAGCATGAGTATGTTGTACAATGGGTGGTAGTTCGAATGAAATCATAACGGAATAAATGCACAGATGTAAGTGCATTGAAGGGACTGCAAATCATCTAACATTTTAATTCAACTATGTAGTTTGAAAGCATATGCGACTTAATTTTTGATCATTTTGTCATTTTAATGTAAGCTTATTTGAAAAAAACAATTGTATAGGGTATTGAATACCCAGCTCCGATTCTTTCTTTCCTTGTGATCTAAATAATTACTGCTAATTTGAACCAATTATGGAAGATACAAAAACAATTCCCAATCGTTAAAAAAAATTCCTTACATGTTATCAAAATATTTTAACATTTCTAGTATTCATTTTTGTATGCAGGACTTCCACAAACTTTTCTACCGATGTGTTCATAAATCGATGTACAGCTCAGGAAAAATCCTGAAATAAATCCTATTCATAATTGCATCCCACATTTTTCTTTACGATAGGAAATGTTAGCAATGTTAGCAGCGGTTTTTAATATTGATCCAATGAATTAGAATTGTAGAAGTGGACGCAATCAAATGTCCTTGAAATGCCAAATATTCAGTTTTTGTTTTCTTCTTGGATTTCTTGTGTGAGTAGGTCGTTTATGTAGTATGTAATTAGGCTGCATTTTAAGGATGGCTATAAACAGAGTTTTCGCATCAAATCTTTTGATTTCCGCTTATCAAAATATTTGGGTAAAAATTAAAAATCTAAAGAAAGCCCCATCAAAGAATTTAGATAAACTAACTGTATGCCAAATTTCAAGTGAAAATGTCAAAAACTGTTCAAATGAGACGGTATCCAAAATATGGAAAATGCAACTTGAAGGCCAGCTCTTTCCGTTCGTGGTCAATTTTTTGAGTTTTTGTCTTTAATAACCCCACTTATTTTTTGACATGGAACACAAAAATGATAGAGAACTAAATATTTAGAGACTGAGGTCCCAATTGTTTCCTATAACTCATGGAGTTACTCTAATATTATTCCCTATAATATAATTTATATACGCTACTTTTGTGTTTTCCAAACTCCAAGGAGTAGACTGCATAACCTGATTTCAATTAAAGCAGCAATGCTGGGGTAAAAACATCAAGCGGTGGTCAGTTAAAAAAATAAGCAATGTTCAAACACCTACGTGGGTATTTTGAATACTTGATTAACTGCATAGATTTTTTCACGGCAATCGAATATTTATTGACTTGCAGTTATCTTTGCACCATACATTACAAAATAATAAACAAATCAATAATTTAATAACAATTATGATTAATTCAATATTTTGGAATTAGACGACAAGATTTGCTATTTTCTTCAGTATTTGTTTTTGAAATAAATTTGGTAGTCTTACCGCCGTGTGCTATCATTGAGGTAATCTGGTCAAATGCATGAAACAATAGGTAAATTTGGTACTATATTACAAAGATAGAATGCAAAAGCGGAACGATAATAAAATAAATTGAAGCGACAGGAATTTAAGAGTAATTTCATCAATCAATTAAAATATGTTGTATATGTACTAAGTAAACTTGTCACTCAAGCAGAAAGACATCTTGCAAAAGCAGCTTTTATTTAAGGAACTTTTGCAGCAAATAGTTACTAAAATTCTTATTATATTTTAAGGACCAACTCTATATTGCGATTTACTTCGACGAAGGAAAAATCCATTTTAGTTTTTTTGAGATTTACATTTAAAATATAACAAATCTAATTGCACAATTTAATAGTATATTATCGAATGTGCCATAGCCGATACGAAATTGAACTAGCATAATAATATGCTAAGAAATATATACTGCAATAGTGAAAATATTTATTAGTTCCACGTCCCTCTGCTTTTGTGGAAAAAATAAATATTGCCAATGTACACGTCAAATGATAAGTTGTAAAAATAACTGTAGTAAACTGCGTTGTTTTTAAAAAACTGATTTTGTGTAAAAATTGTCTTCACATTTTCTACAACAGTATTTGACACTCTATCATCGTCGCAGGCATGAACGAATTCTTCAATGAATGCAATAACCTTGCATGAAAATTTGAATTTTTAAAATACGTTGAAGTTATTCTGCTAAACCATTGTATCAAAATGACTACCACAGTGTTAATAATAGTTTATTCGCGGACAAAAAGCATTTACCTTTGTCACCGATTGGCATAATTTAAAACGAAAAGTGCAAAATGTTTAATAGATTAGATTCGTATTGACTGCAGATAAAATTGAAGATACAGTAAACAGTAATGTATAATAGAATTTCAGCAATAAACTGATAAAAATATATTTATTTATTTCATTTTTCGCATCAAATTACCCAAAAATCTAAATGTTCCATTTGTATCCTAGCGATTTAGGGCTGCATTGGTTTTCCTTATATTTTATTGGTCGTCTGTTTCACTACTGTGATCATTTTTATTGCATTTTTAAGGGATTAGCCAGTTTTATTACACTTTGTTCAGAAATGATAAGGCCACCCCAGATCTAGTAGTATTTGAACCCACATCTCATAAAAAAGACATGAAAAATTGTATAACTGAGACATGTCAAAACGGTTAATACGCTAATGCGACGACAAAAAGTACCAGGTATCGTATTTAACAACAGTATTAGCTTTACTGTTCACCCGACATTACGAAAATTTAAATTATGTGTCATTCATATCGAATTCTAGGGTCCTATAATGGATTCTGCAAATAAACTCTAGGTGGCCTTATCATTTCTGAACAGTTGATATTGACAGACTTTTTTAACACCAGTCCAGTACAGCTGGTTGGGGCATGGTTGGTTGCTAATAAAAAAGGAGCTGGGCTACACACTGGCACTGTTATTTTGTTCAAGAACTTACTAGGTATGAGATGTGGGTTCAAATACTACAAGATCTGGGGTGGCCTTATCATTTCTGAACAGTTTGTGTTGCATGTTTACTTCAATGGTCATCAGGTTAAAGACCTTGTGCGATTTATTTATTGGTATTATTATTATCGTCTCATTTTACTTATTCCAAATTTATCACATTTCAATAAATCGGTAAATACCGAGGTAGATAAGTGCCAGATGTAATGTAAAAACCCGGCTTCGCCGGGGTTGTTTCTGG
>JAQFYG010003766.1:0-12030 GCA_034694325.1 Entomobrya corticalis | reverse complement strand
CAAAATAATTCTGTTTTGCATTTAGATTTTCATTCGGGGCCATATGAGAATGCAAAAATAGAATTACTTTTCCACTTGCATCGCAATCTATACCTGGCCAATATTATCGAAATATAATTTTTGATTACGCTGACTGAAATAATTTACAAAAATTAGGAGAACGTTAGGTTTAAAAAAATTGGTTTTGATTTAATTGCTACGTGTTTTTTATTGAAACAACAGAAGCTTTATAACTTTTCTTATCCTCACCTTTCATAAATTGTAACCTAACAACTTCAAACAAACAAAATAATGACATCATACACCTAATTACGTGACAAAAAATACAATGCTAACACCTGCCAACTAAGTCAGAGCAAATTGGTCTTCATTGGAACTGCTCCAACTAGCAAATGTGTGCTGTACAAGCAATGCATTGGTAAATGGAGAAATCAGTGAACGAATTATTCCAGCTTGCAGACACAAGCAATGCATTGGTAAATGGAGAATGCAGTGAACGAATTATCCCAGCTTGCAGATACAAACAATGCATTGGTAAATGGGAGAATAAGTGAAAGTATTTGTAGAAGTTTGATGATAAGCAAGCGAAAATAAGGCGAGCGAAACGATATAAATCAAAGTAGCTTGCAGATAGTAGTGACATATTAATAAAGGGAGAAAAATTGAAATTTTGTGTAACTGGCAGAGAAGGTGCTTTCATAATATGGATAGTCAACTGGGTAAAATTGTTTGACAAAGCAGATAATCAAGATACCTGTAAGGAGTAAAGGGCAGCGTATTATGTATCTTGTAGAGCTATAGAATGCATTGGTATATGGACAAAAAGGAAAAAATATATTCATCTTGCAGATAACTTAATTGAATTACGAAGTTGGGAAAAATTATATGTTGAAGAGCTGGCAGAGAATATAGATGCTATGGTAAGCGAGAGCCACGGAGTAAGTAAATACATATCATTGAAAATAAAGGGGAAAGTGAGAAGTGGAGTATGAACGGCAGGGGTAATGAGTAAATGGGTAAAGTTTTGAGAATAAATGTTTGTAAAATCATTTATTAGATTATATCATGTTCAAATGCAGGGAAAATATTGAACTTTAGAAAAAAATCTTGGAATTTTATAAGTATGCAGGAAGTACCATGCATTGTTTATTTGGTAATTAATAAAAATTATGTACGAGTTTCATAAGGATGTATTTCAGTAATAATAGAAGATACGATGTAAAGCGAGATAAACTGATATGAATGTGGGTTGTGATATGTGTCTGCGAGAAAATTTTTTGGGGTAAAGTGAAAGGAGGAGTAGTAGGTGTAAGGGGATGTGGGTTGTGATATGTGTGTGGGAGAAATGTTTTGGGGTAAAGTGAAAGGAGGAGTAGTAGGTGTAAGGGGATGTGGGTTGTGATATGTGTGTGGGAGAAAACATTTTGGGGTAAAGTGAAAGTAGGAGTAGGCGTGTGGGGATGATTTGATTTGATTGATTTGATTTGATTTATTTGATGATTTGATGTTTTGAATAAATGATTGATTTGATTTATTTGATGATTTGATTTTTTGAATAAATGATTGATTTGATTTAATGGATGATTTTATTTTTTGAATAAATGATTGATTTGATTTAATTGATGATTTTATTTTTTGACAAAATGATTGATTCGAGTTGATTGTAATTTGTGCGGAAAAAAATACTGTGAACTAAAAGTCTAAATATTTTAACGTGAACAAAAATGAGTCACTCGACAAAATCATGAAAATTTAAGTAGTAACGATAGTACAGCACACCAAATATACCGGAATTTTGGCTGAAATTTCAAAAAAATTGTAGTTTTCAGAGACGGTCGGCATAACTGGGTAAAAATATCGAAAAAACAAGATGGGTAACATTTGACGGGTCTGGTCGAAAAAAAACACACTCATTGCATTATTTGACTATATTATTACCTCATCACAAAAGACATTGCAGAAAGATAGCTTAATCTCATATTTGTTTCATTCGTAAATCTGTTTTTTTTGTAAAATATCAAATAAAGAATGAGCGTCTTCTCTTGGGATGTGGGTTATGTACAAATTACCGGGCCCGGACTCTAGTGGCCGTTATCTCATCTTTAATCTTTACGAGACCTTTTACAAAAGGAACCAATCTGCACACGTCGTATTGTATGTCTAGACTGTCCAGGAACTCGTATATATTCAACTTCCAAGCCAAAAACCGAAGAGAAGCAGGATGGGTTTCCAAGATCAGATACGGCGCGGGGCAAAGATTGAAAAGAGATTGGATGCTTCTGAGTGTGGAGTCATCTTCCCTCAATTTGATGAGCCTACCATGCTCCAATAAATCAACTGGCCGTTCTTGGGTAACATTCCCCTGTTGAAACGTCATCAACATGCATATATATAGAGCGACAATAAACGTCGATAATGAGAGTGTTATAGAGTATTGTGTTGACTTGTACCGTAAGTGGCTCCAAGTCTATACGATTCTCGCTGCCACTATAATCAATTCCAATAGGCCGTCCACCTTATGGAGTAAGGGATGATTGTGGATAAAACACACCTACTCGATCATCCCCACCAATAATTGGAGTTGACGGAAGCTTGTGAATTACAGACTGATAACCCGGTGGCAGATGCCAATCAAACCTATTTTGGGGCGTTGGTGGCAAAGATGGAGTATTTATTGGCGCTGGCGGACTCATGTATCCCTGGAAAATTTTTAAAAAGGGCTTTACAACGGTTGATTGTTTCTTTAATTGCATGTAGTAAACCATATACTTACCAGGCTAATCTCCTCCAGTAGGTCAAACAGTTGCACCTGTCCCTTCTTCATGGGCTTTCCAGTCGAAGCGATTCTATCTACAAATTCTTGTGTGGTTAGTGCTAGACAGAATTGAGTTATTACGCTGTGATTGGCCATGCGTTGTTGTAACTCTACTATTACAAGGGTTAGTTGACGTGAGTTTTGCTACTGCAAATAATGCTTCGATCAAAAAATTGAGTAATAAGAGCGACAGTGTATTTCGAATCCTGGGACACCTTTATGCTATCCAACAGAATTGTGTATATTCTGTCTCCAAAAAATGATCTATACTTTTCTTCGTACACTCGCAGTACAAAATACAATATGGCCCTCAGTTTGTCCGTCCTTTTCAGAACCAAATATTAATTTGGCAAAAACGCTGTCATTTCCTCTGATAAGCAAAGGAGCTAAGCCACTGCAGTCCAAGTGTTGACCCAGCATTTCCAGGATTCCGAAATTCTGCAACTCCACCCCAACAGCTTGTTCATATTTATGATGCTCTTGGGCTTGAGCGTCCAAAATCGCTTTGATGATCATTGGCTTTTTTGCTTTCAGTAATTACAGAATTTCAGCTTCACGCAGCCAGTTACAAAGAGTAAAATAAATTTTCCAGTAGTCCAGTACCACCGAAAGCCAGTCGTCCGCCATAGTGTAACAAAACTTTTCACTTTCAAATACAGAGTAAATTGTCGCTCCTACAACAGCAACATCACAACTGGTGAATTGAAATTTTAGGTTCGATAGTAATATACATCATAATTAATTACAGTTACCAGTTCCACTTTCAACAGGTTGGGCTGTACATAACGGTACATATTTGGTACTTGTATAATTATTTAAAGTTTCCAATTTGTCTCGAACCGGACTACTTTTGGCTTTTTATATCAACGAAACTGTAATCGATAGAACAAATAGGTGCTTACATTATCATTCATGCATTATAGATCAGAAAGCCAGCTTTCCTTATTTTTCCACGACGCTATTTAAATTCCAGTTTGACCAGCTTCAGCAGACAGAATTTTTGTTTGCTAAGGACTTGGTTTCTTTTGGATTTTCCGAGTTGGTGGAAAATTGGATGCCTTCATCATAAACAAACAAAGCCTTAAATTAATTTGTGCTACATTCCAATTTTTTTCATTTGCTCTTTTTTATTGCATTGCTTCACTAGCTCCTAGAACACTACACAGTGCACAACACTGTTTGACCAGCTACCAATATTAAAATTAAAACCAATTAGTTGCGTGCTCAAATTACTCCAACATCAAGGCATTGGGATCCATGTGCGGACCGCACAGAAGGTATTAATAGTTTTGTGTATATATATCGGCAATTGTTTAATGAGCACCTTAGTATATTTATCGTAAAACTTCACATCACTAGCACAAACATCATCTTGATTTTACGTAACAAACAAAAATCTATATGAGCATGATATTGAATACAGATATAGGTTAGTTTTCTGAGAAATATCATAACACTGGACAATGAGACATACTTTCCAAATCATAGTAAAATAAACTGTATACCATAAAACTAGATTTTTTTCTTTCAAAATTTTACTTACTGCTTTAATCATTTACTTAAAAGAAAATCAAAACAATATACATCAGTTGCACGTACAGTTTAATGAAAAGGATACCTAAAATAAATATATAGTACACTCAAGATATAAGAACACCTTAGGGGGAAATAATTATCATTACCAACTAAATATACGCATTTTACATTTTCAATCATCTTGATTTATCAAAAATGAAAAGCATATTTATAGTTGACGGAGACTATAAATGAGCTTTAATCTTACTCTTTATACGCATGGTGTTTACGATTTTAATTTGTTGAGTAACTCATTTCCCAGTGTTTCAGTTGTTCTTCTATCTCTATGATAAGCTATTATCAAGCGGTGTGCTAGGAATATTGACAAGCAACAGGCGTCGCAGACGCCTTGAATCATTTCTTTGCACAAAACCACACAGCTATTCTGTTTTCATGCTCGTGTAGATTATTGTTTGAATAAGTTGAATGTTGAAAAACACTTAGTTTCGTTGTTTTTTTTTATTCTCGTATAGACATAATGTCTTCCTCAATTCTGCCAACTTTGTGAAATAATGTACAAGAAGTTTCTCGAACCATCTATCTCTACAAAACAAAATACTTTTTGCCAAAAGTTCATGCAAATTTGATTGACGACAACAGTAGAGCATTTTCACTACAAGATAAAATTCAAGAGGATAGTTTTCCACTAATAGTGTATGCAAATGACCCAGTTGGCGCTGTGAAAATATTTAATAGCTCTGACATTGACCGATATATCAATCTGTGGGATGTGTTAACTTGTTTTTTTGAATGCAATAAAGACGTTCTAGATGGCAGTTTGTGCGACCACAGGTCTGCCGTAAAGTTGGCAGCCAGAAAGTAGACCAATGACGATGTCATGAAAGTTTTGGCGATAATGGTCGGAAAAAATATTCTCTTGTATCAATCTGGAACTCACTCGCGGGCAAAATACTCGCAATATTTTCAATGAAGAATCCACCACTCATCGAGCTTGCAAAAAATCCTTTTTTACGCCAGTAGTTTGGAGACGAGATGTTTTTTACCAAATAAACTTTGAGAATGTTACATCTGCTGTAAGAATCGCAAGCTCTGCAATTTCCAACAAGGACAGGCAAGACCAAAAAGTCTATCCGCTTCCATAAGAACAAGGTGTGCGAAGTAGCGCAGCGGTGATTGTTAAAATTGTGCGAATGCATGCTGATTCGGACAAAAAAACAAATTGCAACTTAATTTCGGAAGCTCTGCGTGATGAGAGGCATAATCACCTTGTAGGCCTTGCAGCCACATCTGTCCGACCTTTCTTAACATTTGAGTTGATCCCTTTGATTTTGGGAAAACATGATTTTGCAATGCAACACAATGGACTTGTAAATGCTGTCAGAAGCAACGATATTGCAAATATCTGCAAATCTCCAGAATCCGAAATGAATACATATTTTCTTAGTCATCCTACAAATATCTTCCATATTGCAAGTTTGTACTATTTTGGATGTGCTGAATACGAAGCATTACTTAAGCTAATGATTATGATGGCTTGTGTGGCAACTTCCTTTTAATATTATTGAGAAAGTTAATGATGGGAATCTCATCTTAAACCCATCATTGGAGTCTCTGAACCAGACCAAACCATTTGTCAATTCATTGTAGAAAAAATATTGTCCATGGAAAGATCCGTTCCATCCGGTCAAGATCAACCACAAGCTACTTACGAGATGATGATGTTCAGTTTTTTTAACAAATTCCGTATTCTTGAAATGACATGTGATAATACCGAAGGTCGACTATCAAGGTCTTGTTTTGCATTTGACAATAGCCATCTAGTGGACAGATTACGGCTTTTTTTAGGTAAAATTGGGCAGTGCCAGCTTATCGCAAGTATGACAGGGATATTCCTCAACTTTGATCCCACAAGTATCACACATCTCAATTCACAATTCATAACTGGCCATCATCCAAAAGCTGTGGCTCGCACTTTGCATCAACCGCAACCCATGGCAAGTGACTTTATCCGTTTAATATAAAGCTGCTCTATTCAATTTTTACTCAAAATATTGACGTAATTTAAAGGTGGACTTTCCTCTGTTTGTGACATTGTCATTTACTGAAAATGTACGTGCTCAACTCACGGATCATTTCAACATTCGGGGATTCGAGCATGGAGTAGGTGTAAAATATAAAGACTTATGTACACATTGGGGCCATTTTTCAGGACTGGAATTCCTACAGAATAAATCTCGTGACGACTGCTCTGTGACTCAATCTCGTCACGGCAATTGGGATATCGATTTTGATCAAGGCACACCCATTACAAATGCCTTATATGACGCTAATCAACAAGTAGCTGTAACATATAGCAGGTGGGTTTTCTGAATATAAATAATGTGCAAGTTTTGATGATAGTTTGATCAAATATAATTTAATAGTTTTTTTTGTACCTGAAGCACAAAAACTCCTGCAGACAATATTGCCACATTTGAACATCACATTAAAAACCAAATTGAATCCTTGAAAACAGAAGATAACCGTTACCAATTAAATGTCATCAGTGCTGATCAATAACCAAAACCTGATTTATTCCTTCAGCAATTGTTCACTCAAACTAGTAAAAAATTATCTTAATATCTACAATTGGCGTCAACTTAATTTTGTTGGCATTTTCTCTAAAATTGTTCTTGTGTTATTACTTGCAGATTCTGTTTTTGGATGGCCAGTGAAGATATTATATTTATATACTCTAATTGATATTAACAACAAATTAAACTTTTTTTTCAATTTTTTTATGTGCAGATAGCCGAGCTTGAAACTGTCACAATTATTACAAATGTTGGCCCAGGACCTTTTGGAAGTATTTATCTTCCTCCTTTGTACTGCAATTTTTTGCACAAATTTTTATCAAGAGATTATCCCAAATTGCTGAATAAACTTTTCAAAAAAGAGAACAGAGATCAAGATGACGATATGCCATTGTTTGATGGGGTAATATTTTGAATCTGATTGATTATTACAAGCAATAAATAACTACAGCAATATGAAACTTGCTTCAATTTTTTACCAGGTCATGAACATCCCAGGCGCACACTTGCCAGAAAACAAATTTCCGAGAAACATGAAGGTTTTGAAAAGACACGAGAGCTTCCTGCTGTTCCAGCGTCAACCCTATTTCAACTCATCACATATTATTCTCTAACGCACATCATTGTTTCGGAAATGATTGAAGAATCTGAAGAGAGTTCCATCTCATCAAATCCTCATCATGCTTCATATGAGGATCAGCCGTTATTTGATGAGAACCCTGAAAGTCAAGTTTCACCGACAAGACAAGCCATACATAGCGTTGTCGTTAAAGAGGAACTGCTTGCAGATGACGAAATTGAAGACAGTCAGAAGCAACAAAGACAACACACCGTTCTGTTAGATCATCAAAGTATGGACGTTGTAGCAGGGGGTTCCAATGGTCAGCGTTACTAACATAGGTGTATATGCTTTATATTTGCATTGCATTAACTATGACAATTTTAATTTTTAGCATTTGGGACAAATCATCATCATGTTAACACTCCAGATCAAAGGCCACCCCAAATTTTCCAGCAACTGGACAACATACTTTTATTTTGCAAGACTTCAAGACTAACGATTGGCGACTGACCAAAGACTACTAAAGACAACTACTAATAAATTCAAGCTCCGCGAACTGAGCTCTATTTACATTTTAAAAGCGTTTTACAAGTGTCCCTAATTATCTACTGCTGCGTGGTTAGATAAACAAAAGGTAACATTGACAACTACAATTACACGCATTTGACCACAAATCTATTCTCCCGGCGCCGACGGGAAATCAAAAACACACTACAACTAAATGCACTAAAAATTAACCTATTTTCCCAGCGCCGATGGGAAACCTACTAAACAATGTTAAGTAACTATCTCACTCCATAGCATTCCCTTCACAGTAATTCTACTAGTTAGAATCACTTTTCCAGTCATCGATACGGTACAGGTTCTCCACAGTTCGTTTGAAATTTCCAGACGCTGTCTTCACTTCTACAACACGTACTCTTCCGTTCTTTCCTGGATGCACCTTGATGACTCGTCCTTTTTTCCATTCATTCCTATGCTGATTTTCATCAGCAAGAAAGACGATTTCTCCCACGACGACATCCGGTGTACTCCGTTTCCACTTGGTACGCAGATACAGTGTTGGTAAGTATTCCCGAACCCACCTTCTCCAAAAGTGATATAACAAAGTCTGAACATGTCTCCAACGCTTGTGAAATGACAAATTAGCTTCGCCAAAGACTCCTGGTTGTTTCAGCTAATCCCTGTTGTTCCCAGCAGAAAGCAGTGTGGTGTTATTGCTTCCGGGTCATTCACATCGCTTGAAACGACGGTAAGGGGTCGACTGTTGACAGATGCTTCCGCTTCGACCAATACCGTTTCCAATAGTTGATCATTCAATGACTGGTTCTTCAGGATGACTTGTAGTGCCGTCTCAACTGATCATACAAGTAGTTTCCATACTCCTCCCCTATGTGGTGCTCCTGGTAGAGTGAAACTCCACTTGATATTCCTTGTTGTAGCTTTGTTGACTATCTTCTCTTGATCCATTTCCAAAACTGCTTTCTTCAGCTCTGCTTCTGCTCCACGAAAGTTCGTACTGTTGTCACTCCAGAGCTCCATTGATACACCACGACGTCTGATAAAGCGAATAAGCGCCATGATAAAGTCGTCCCTTGAAAGCGGGAATGACATTTCCAATTTACAGCTTGAGTGCTCAGGTAGGTGAAAAGGACGCCGTACTTTATCTCTCGTTTTCTTCCGTTGACAACTTCCAGTGGTCCAAAGTCATCCACTCCAGCATAGGTGAACGGTCTTCCAGCTTTACGTTTACGAACTTCCGGCAACGCTGCCATCTCGGGGACGATCTATTTTGCATTTTTCAGTTTGCAGTAACTACAATCTCGTGCAGCTTTTTTACTGCTGCCTTCAGGCCCAGAATCCAGTACCTCTGTTGGATCTCGTTACAAATCTTCTCGATTCTATGATGACCGAAGAAGCGGAGATATTTCATGATGCGTAATCGCACAAAGGGAGCCTTAGTGTCCAGAACAGCAGGATACTTTGTGGCGACGGGTGAATTTGGTGAATTGACTAATCTTCTTTTCAAACAGATTATTCCATCCCTGATGATAGGAGAAAGGTTGGTAATCCTAGATGACTTCACAACGCCTTTTCCTTCTTACAACTGATGGAACTCTTCGTGGAATGAAGTCCTTTGACTTCTCTTAATCCAGAAACTCGTCGCGTTTTCAATCTCAAGCACAGACAGACAACTCTTGTTTCGTTCAGCGGTGGATACACATAAGTTACCGAAGTAGCAAAGTAACCATGCTGTTACCCGTACCTGTCTCCACCAGCTACTGTAGTCTTCCGCTGCAATGATCGCTTCGTCTTCAGCAATGACCATGCAGCACGCCTTTTTCATCTCCAACTCTTCTTGGTTGACGTCTTTGTGGACGGATTCCTTTTTAACCGGTCAGTTTTCTTCTGGCTGCGCTAAAAATGATGGACCTTTGAACCATCGTGAAGTAGGCAGCAAATCAGCTTTCAATGAATCTCTTGTTGCATCATCTGCTACGTTATCTGCCGTTGGTATCCATCTCCATTGCTCAATCTCCGTAAGATCCTGCATTTCTCCAATCTTATGACAAATGTACATCTTGAACTTGGCTGGATCTTTGGCTCTAATCCAGCAGAGTACATTTTTGGAATCGGTCCACAGAAATGTTGAATTGATAGGTAAATCCAAGTTCTTCTTGATGAACTTTGACATTCTTGCTCCTATTCGTGCTGCTTTCATCTCCAGGCGAGGAATGGACAAACGTTTGACAGGGGCTACTCGAGACTTTGCCATAATAATGCTAACGGTGTCATTCCCGCCCCTCCCAGTGATACGAAGGTAGGCGGCACAGGAAATTACTTGCTGACTTGCATCACAGAAGACGTGAAGCTGTACATCTTGACTTGATGAAATTCCTTGGACACTTCATCCAGGAAAATAGAGAGCTCCTTGTGATCAGCTTCTTTTCCTGTCTTCACAACCTGCCGTCCCCATTCCAATTGAAGATTGGAGGACAGTTTCTTCCTGAACTCTTCTACCTGTTGAGGGTTGTTCAGATACAATGGGAGCTTCAGGGACTCTGCTGTTGCACAAAAGTTCTTGACCGTTATGGAGAAATTTACTAGCGCTTGTAAATCCCCCTCAGCTGGTGTTGGTGCTTTCTGTGCCTTGTCCAGCATCTTCTTGATGATGAGCTCTGGACGCCTAAATCGCTTCTTTATTACATCCATGATGTCGTTTAAATTGCAAGTTGAAGATAGCATCGAAACAACGCGTTCCTTTATTTTACTATTCAGAGCCTTCTGCAACCGGATCAGATTTTCTTCCTTAGAGAATCCGCATAGCTTTGTCGACTGTTTATACCTTGTGATGAACATTGGCCATTCTTTAGGATCTCCATGAAACTCCGTAAGGTGTTTCGCTCCAGTCTGCCTCGCCACAAATGTCGTCACATCATAGTTGGGACGGACAGGTTGAATCACGTTTCTCATAGCTTCGGCCAACGAACTCGCTATCTTCTGAAGATTACTGGTGTCTTCTGGAGGTTGGGTGAGGGCTTGACCTTTGACAAATACAGGGTTGGGAACTTTGACCGTATTTGCGCGCTCAGGATGTTCCGTTGATGTAAAGAACTCCTGTACCTGATCTATACTCTAGGTGTTGTTGGTTACCCATTCCGCCACGTCTGGCATTTCTCGTGGATGACCGAAAATCTCAGCTGACCATGTGTCATCTTGAATCTCATCTTCGGCAACTTTATGCCTTAGCTAAAGTAACTTCAATTGCGTCTCCAGACGCGTTTTTTGGCCTTGAGACTTTTGTAAAGTACACTTTGTCTTGCTTGTTCTTCTGCTAGCTGTAATTAAGCCTGTGCTTCTTCTTTTTGGTTGCGAATCTGTCGCTGTTGCCGTTGAATTGCCTCAAATTCTACTGTTGTTGCCATTGTGCGTCGCGATGATGATGGGCGGCTAGACTTTGCAGATGACGATTAATGATGAGAACGTACACTTCCATCTTGATCTGAAACGTTTCCTTCCAAATGAACAGGTATAGATGAATTTACTCCCGGATCGCTATGTTGCTGTTGAGCTGACTGCGAAACGTTGTTACCACCGACCGCCAAACTATGACCGATACTTTCCATCACTGCATCGAACGCCTCCTGGGCGGTAGGGTTATCAAAAGCAAACAAATTCTCTCCGGTAGCAGCACTTGCTCTCCTCGTAACTGGCATAGAATTTCGTACATATGACATTACACTAGCACAATGAACTTATTCCACAGCACTCATTCACTTTTAGCTCGATGGACAATTTATAATGAAGCTCAGTTGATGTCAGGATGCTAAGAGATTATCATTAAAAAGCCCCACAGCAGTTAGTTACTTTATTGAACAGTTAACTTTATTTATCGCAAGATTATACATACAATCAATACGATAGCAGAACGAACAACATTTATTTACAAGACTTGAGACTTAGGACTAACGATTGGCGACTGACTAAAGATGAATAAAGACAACTAAAAATACAAGCTCTACGAACTAAGCTCTTTTTTACAT
>JAQFYG010003765.1:0-12032 GCA_034694325.1 Entomobrya corticalis | reverse complement strand
CTTGCAAATTTTTGACATCGTATTTCTGGAACCTCGGGAAATTGCAAGAGGAATAGCCAATATGAAAATTGGACACTTACTGGCAAGATTTTTTCCTTGTAAACTATGAACATATAATGAAATATTGGATTAGAGAACAGTGTAACTTTTTACTAGCTTTAAGTCTGTATTTATGGGTTCAAATAAGTAATTATTGCTTTTCAGGAAATGTATTTTGTGAGGAAAAGGATTTAAGCGAATTGAAATTAATTGTTTTTGAAATTTAAAAAAATTAATTGATAAGTAGTTAGATTAAGCCAGTCAATATTTCGTCTACCTTTAGAAACTATTTATGATAATCAGTGTAAAAGCATCAGCTGTATTTATTTGTATTCTCTATTTTAAAATGCACGAAAAGTACTTCAGCGACAGAACTGAACACATTGGTAAATGTACAATCAAATGTTTTATTTATCAATTCGCAATTGTAATTGCAATTCGATTTGCAATTATGTGACCTCGTGTTTCTGGAACCTTGGCAAATGTGGATTTTGCTCTGGATTTAGACTCCATTTTTAGAGTTGCACGAGGAATGAGGAATAGCCAATGTGATTATTGGAGACTGGCTGGTAAAATTTTTGCCTTGAATCCTAACATCCACATTTGGATTGGGGTGGGTAAAATGTTAGGGTAACATTTTCGGAAATTAGGGCTTTAGGGGTAAAAATACAACTGTTTTTGATACGTTTTAAGGACAAGCGTTGAACAATAAAATAACAAATAATGTGAGTGATTCTAATTTTAATCAACAACTGTTCAAACTAATATCATGAAGAACAGAATTATTGTTTGCGTTGGTTTTTTATCTTAGATGTTCAACAGCAGTTAATTATCAATTATTTTCCTTTTATATTCATGTAATTAACCAAAATAAGTTTTTAAATGCATTAAGGTTAATTGAGGAAACTAAACAATGGTTATATAGCCGTCATTTTAATCAATGTAGATTGAAATGTCTTTACAGTAAACAAAAAACATTCTTCCGATTGGCAAAGTGTTTAAAAAACAAATATTAGTTTAAAAAGTTTTAAAGTTGACTACTTAAAAAATAAATTTATCGGGTCAGAAACAAAATGTTTGAGTTTTCTAATAAATTGAATGTTGTTAATATCATTTAAATACGCACTGTGTGAATATGTAACGACAGTAATTATTGAGCTGATAAAATGATGTAAAACAAATGTATATTACAAATTTCAATACCATCATTTTACGTGAATTTTTAAAAATTTCAGTAAGACAAAGATGATGAAACTGAAAAATCATTTGGTATTTTTCAATAATTAAAGACCATTTTTTACCGTAATATTCAATTTTATAACGTTATATTATGTTAATCTGATGTTCAAATTACATAAAAAGTTCACAAATTCAAGTTAAATAATTGACTCTATATTTCAGTGCTGTTTCCCGAATGATTCGTCCAAATACAATTGTCAAGCTGTTTATTTGAAACTTTTCGGAAAACATAATAAAATTTGAACTGTTTTTGTACTATTTTAATGTCGTTTAATTCTATATATATCAAATTATTTAAAATATTCTCCGACCTGTAAATTGTTGCTCTGAAGCTGAGCACATCACAGATTTGTCATTTTTTCTCCCCTGATTTCCTCCATCACTACTTTTCATTACAATTTCTCCAAAATATCTTTTAGACGATCGTTTAGTTTCCACAAAAATCAATTTGCTTAAGACCATGAGATAGACAAACATAACGCCAAAGAAATGTCCAGAAACGGAAGAATAGATGACCATAGGGGAAAAGATGGTTAAAAAACAATTTAATTATCACAAAATTATTCGTTCCTTGGGATTACACATTTTTCCTGATTTTTTTTTGCCAAATCGTATTGGATCTAAGAAACGAAATTTCTGGCTTTTGTATTATTTTAATTGATTTAGTCTCACGATTTTTGGTTTTTGATAATTTATTTTTTGTTCAAAAACAATATATAATTAAATTATAATTCAACTAGTGACAATTTGTATGCAGCTAATAAGTTAGTTTGGTAATTTTTTGGAAAATAATAAAGAACTTGTGATAGATGTATTTTGACTGAAGATCAGAAGACAAATGATATTATGCACAGGTTTATAGATTATTTAGTACTTCCAGCATATCTAAAGCCAAAGATTTGAGCAAAAAGTTGATGTGCAAAATCTTGCAAATATTTTTGTGTCCATGTATACTATTTTATGAAATAATTTTTATTGATACTTATTACTATTACTATCTTATGTCTTTTTAAATAGTATCAGAACGTAAATGATAGGCTGAAGTGCTGAATTTTGCTACTTTATCTGCAAATTATTCCAAAATAAATTGTAACGCCATTTACCATAAACATTACCAATCAAAACATATTCTAACCAAAAACTAACTGAAAGAATTAGATTGACAAGTATTAAGTGCTTTGTCGATATTTTGTCATTTCCTCAAAAAGTGTTTTTATGTAACTGAGAAACTAAAAATTTATTTAAACTTTTAAAACATCAAATCGCAATTTATCAAAAACAAGTTCTATAACTGATGATGTTGAGTTTTTTGTACGACAAATGCAAATGTGATCATCAAATTAGTAATAAAAGTTAAAAATATACGAAATATAAAATATGAACAATTACCAGTTTCCGTAGACTAATATATTTTGACCGGTTTTAAATATATTTGATTCAGATTTATGAATATTTGACCTTATCTGTAAACAACATTATGGTATCAGGACTACTTTAAAATAATTTTTCATTTGTCATGAGTTTTTATTTCATTCCATTCCAAATTTTACTTTTATATGGCATCTATAGTAAAGTTCAAAATACTACTGTAGCTCAACACAACAAATAATATTTAACCGATTCACACATTAAAAAAGCATATTACCATGTTGAACATTAATTACATTTTGGAATATTACCGTATCATACAAATTTTTCAAAATGTTCTATGATTGCCCAATGCAGAATAAAGACATTGCGCCGTTCGACAATAGTGAGATTCCTAAAAATTAATAGTATGTACTAAACGTTTTCAATGCACAACTCATATTTTTAAACAACAAAATAGTCCAATTGAATCCAACAAATAATTTAAAAATTAAATAAACTTTATTTCATGAAATATCTAGTGCCAACTAATAATAAAAGATCATTTGCCTAAATTATTACAATGTTTTCCGAGTTTCAGTTTCAAAAACTAATTATGAAGTAAAAAATTACGCCATAAAATTGCTGGAAGTTTATGAATTATTTTTATAAAATAGCCAAACCAATCACGGCATACGCATCATAACAAAAACTCTCCAGACATAACTTACTCAGCTTGTATGAATAATTTCCCCACAATATCCGAATTAAGTTCAGCTCTAGTAATCTCCTCCATTTCCGGAAGAATTCACATCCATGGAAGTTGACACAAGACAGCAACTAGGTGACCGGCATTCGGGTCTGTTCACTTTGCAAAATCCTTGACCGCTGCATATTCCGTTGTTCATGGGGAAGAAGTTACCAATTGCTCGGGAAAGAAACCCGGAAAACTAAATAATAGTATGAGGGACCAAATAAATTGAAATATCATATCATTTGTTTAAAAATTTGCTTGATTTTTTTTTCTGAAAAAACTTGCCATTAAAAATAAGTCGTCTTCAAGAGTGTCGTCACAAGCTGACGAAACCTTTTGCCCAAATTGGTCATGTTCACTTGGGTGAGTCGCGTTTGTTGATGATTTGTAATCTTGGAGGAGGAAAGATGCCATTTCTATTCCAAAATCGCTTTTACCCGGTGGTGGTGGTTTTAAAAAGTCATTTAACCTTGAGAGGCTGTCAGTTAATGTTTGCACATTTCCAGCCAAACCTTGTCGGCCATTTCTCCGTGATTGCTGCACACAAGTGCGAAGTGGAGAGTGCCACCTCTTCCTTGATTGGCAACATGCTAGGAAATTAATGTTTTAACATAAATTAAAAATAATTAAATTTATTTGTGTAAACCAATTCAGATAGTTATTGCGTAAAATACTTACGAATTTGACCTCTGCTGTGTTCCCTTTGCAAGCATTGGACACGTTCTTGCTGACGCCATGGGAAATTTGGATTTTTGTCCAATTTGAACTCCGTGTTCAGGATTGCATTGGGAATGCCCAATATGAAAATCGGAAAGTGGCTCACAAGATTTGCGCCTGGAATCCCAGCATCCGCATTTTGACTGAGATAGGGAAGCGGGTGGGGAAATATTTGCGGGAAAATTGTTGGAGGAGGCGGAGATGCAACAACTGGAATTGGGGCATGTTTAAGATCATATTGGAGCATGATGCTTGGAAACTTGCAATTCAAACAAATTAATTATTACAGGTTACAAAAGTGCAAAATTGATAGTATTTGTCTTTTTGTTTCAAGTCTGGAGATTTTTTGTATTGAAATATTGCTCATCCTTGATTATCTTTTATCAGCAAAATATAGTTACATGCAACATGACTGATATCAGTTAATTCTTGTAGTGTCAATGATATTATACTTTACATTTTAAAAACCAATTCAAATTATTATCATAGTTTGAAAACCATTATTAAGTACCGACTACCTAGATGTACTTAATTACATTGGTGATTCAGTCTTTCCGTCCGGCCGTCCGCACGATAACTCTAGAACGCTGTGTCCGATTTTGACCAAACTTGGCATGCAGGTCTTATTGGTCAATGAAACGACACCTATTGATTTTGGGTCAAGTCGGATGACCCTAAGGTGACCTCGCTTGACCTCTAGAGGTCAAATGTCTGAAACTTAGGATTTGGGGGTTATCGATGATGGCGACTTCAATGACAATGGTCTCGTGACCCCATGACCTCAATTGACCTCTAGAGGTCAAACGTCTGAAACTTAGGATTTGGGGGTTATCGATGATGGGGAATTCAATCAAAATGGTCTTATGACCCCGTTACCTCACTTGAACTTAGAAGCCAAAGATCTTTGTTTACAACAGTAGATTACTTTGATATTAACAAAGATCAAATAGTCGGTACTTTCTCATAACCTTACAGGGTATTTTTTCATATGGCAATAGACTGTCAAAAAAACACCAAATAATATGCAGCATTGAGGAGTGCCGACTTAAATAATTTATAGAATGATGTTCTTTGATAAATACGTTTAGATCTGATAACCAGTTTCTAAATATTTCAATAAAAATCCATAGTTTTATGTAATATCTATTTGGAAAATTAATCACATAAATTTTTAATAAAATAATTTCAGAAACACTACACACAAAAACACATATTTGATAAAACTTGCTAACAAAAGATTATAGTTTATAATAATTGTAAGTATATAGGTATTTATTTCTATTATATACTTCTAAATTTATTTGGTTTATGAATCTGTAAAGGTGGCTCTAAGACATTTATAAAGTCTGACCACTGGTCGTACCTCATAAAGTGCTTCCCATCAGGTTCAAGTGGCACCCAAACCCAAACTTTATAGTACATGTCGTAATCGTCGTCGGTCAAACCTTTTTAAACGTCTTCAGAGGCCGAGCAATGGATCTCCATGTACATGTTGACTATGTAATAAAATATTATACAGGATAAGCCAGTAAAAAGGCGATTTTAACTGTTGTGTTTCAACGAATCTCCGGTTCTCCCCAATTCGGGATTTGGCTCGTTGCAACTGTATTTTTTCCTGATTCCATCCAAAACGCCGTCCCATCCCTCAGATGTTTATATTAGAAATTTCCTATCTCTTGATCAAATTAAAAAATGCAAAAGGTGACGATTATGCATATTTGCACCAACAAAAAATATTGTTCAATGAATGTACTTCATTTAATTTTCTTTTTTTGTGCTTCTAAATTTTAAGAAAATACATAATTATTCGATTTTTTATAAAAAGAGAGCATTTTTTTAAATTTTATGCAATGAAAAGGTATAATTGCATATATATTTAGTAGATAAAACAACTTATATTTGGATTTTTTATTTTCAGCCAAACATTTTAGTTAAAGGACATCAGTTGATATAATGAGAATACTATATTTATAAAAATCCTTATAATACAGCCTCATGAAAGCGACCTACTGATACTAGCAATTCAAGATGTAAATAAAAAATCTAAAGATACGTCCATCAAACAATTTTGATAAGCTAACTTAATGCCAAATTTCAAGTGAAAATGTCGAAAACTGCCCAAATGCGATGGTGCCCAAAATATGGTGCCAGCTCCTTTCGTTCTTGGTCAATTTTTTTAAATTTTTGTCTTTGAAAACCCGACTTAATTTATGACAAAGTTCACAAAAATGATGGAAAACAAAATATTTAGAGACTGAGGTCATAAGTGTTTCCTTTAACTCATGGAGTTACTCTATTATATTTTACTAACATAATATAAACAGAAAAATGAATCAATAATATTAATGAATGGCAACAAATTACGTAATTTTAATCTGAACAAGTATATTTGTGAACTGGTTTTTCTATCTGTAAATAATTTCTTTCTACAGCAAATATTGTTCCAATAAAACACAATTACCTCCTGATTCACATATTTAAGCATTATCTGTTTATATTTACTTATCCATGGCATTGAAGTTTTAATGTAATTCACAATAATTACTACATGAAGCTTTTTTTAATTATATTTTTGATCAATTACGACTAGTTTTTAAAATGAAATAATATATTTTGTATTTGACAAATTTTCATCAGAGAATACATTTAGTTACTTGAAAGTGTGTAGAGATGAAATCCGCTATAATTATTGCTTGAATCACTCCGGAAGTAAACAAGAATCAAATCTCTATTCGTTATCTTTTGAGAGTCCATTCCTGCACATATGCTAACGAAACAAAATACAAAAATTTCTTTCTATATTTTTCATCTCTCATTTTAAAATAACCCGATATAAGTGTTTACATTTTATAAACTTACTCTCCAAGCAGCACCCATTTTTTTGTGCTGCTAACACTTGGATTAAAAATGAAAACTGTCACATAGTCCCAACTACACGAAGTCGCGTCTCCTTCAATTTGATCTCTTATGTAAATTAAATTTGTCTCCTTGAACTGTCCATCAGCACCAGTGACAGGGTTTATAACGAAAGTAGACATTTCAAAGTTGTTGTATATTGCTCTGTCTGACGGGTATTTAATATGACCATAGTCAGCTGCTACTGCGACATCTTCTGAAGTAGCGCTAACCCATTGTAGTGATCCCCCAGTGCTTGCTTGAAACAATAAGGAAAAACCTCGACTGTTAGCGCTAGTCTGTTGACTATAAAATGTGACTATGACAACGCTGACGTTCAGTGCAATCGTTTCCGCTCCAGTTCTGACAAAGAGGTAATAAAATAATCATACAATCATATTTAATATATATATAAATTGTATAAAATAGATATCGATATAAAGGTGACTTACGGAACAGTGGACGTTAGGCCGTCGGCATGAGTATATCCTGAGACTATTACAGAGGACGGTGTACCAAATGCTTCCAAATCAATGGAATAAGATGTGGCGTTAGGGAATCGAAGGACCCACACACAACGTTCATTTGCTCCAACCGACTCAAAGTTTTTGTAAGCAATACGACCTTTTTTTGACAGTAATGTATCGCCACAGGTAGACGAAGTGTCTGGAAAACCATCCAAATGTTTTGTTGCTTCCGGCTTTTCTTCTTTCACCTTGTCAAGAAATCCATAAACACCTGTAATTAACAATTGAAAAGTAATTATTTTAACTAAAGCAGTATGAATCATTTTGGAAATTTTGAAACTTTTGCAGGCGTTGCTGGATGGATTTTTTAGTTGTTAATTCGGTGATCAACTTGTGATATTGATTTTTATTTTATTAATTTACACCGTTTATATACTCTATAAAGGCAATAGACCTTAAAATATAATTGTTTTGTATATTTATGTAAACAAACTTGGGAAAACATTTATCATCGATAAACACAGTTTATCTTTTTCCTGCTAAAAAGCAAAAAATAGTTTTGTTTATTTTTCTTTGGCCCATTTTATATTTGTTGGTTCAGCCAAAAGCATTATGATTTATCATTTCAATGATTGTATGGTATGTAAACACTAAAAGATAATCAATATATTTGGGTCATATTGTCAACGTCAACTCACGTTGTGCAAACGCCGATAAAAGCGTTTTGTAATAAATCGTGGGAATGTCCTATTTTTAATGGAGAACAGTTGGTCTTATTGAACTAAATGTAGTTTTAGCTAAAAGTCAACTATTTATAAAGTACTTTTTGACCTTCTCAGTATCATTTGCGACCAATTTCAAATCTATATTATACATATTTTTGCTCAAAATACTTTTAAGTTGTCGTTTTTGATTTTTGTCATGAGAAATGCTGCTTATAAAACTAAAATCAAAATTGCAAATCTGAAATCATAATTTAAGAATTTCCAAGAACAAAGACATTTCAGTGACTTATTAGGTCAATGAGAAATAATAAGCACGATTAAAATAATCTGTTAAATTGGTTTTATTTATTGAGTGGCAACGGATTCTGTTCAAATAAGTTTTCCTGGAATATTAAGTGAAAAATAAATTATTGTATTTTTCCTTGTATTCATTCTGCCAAATAAAGATAAGTTTCCCTGACCGATTTTTATCCATGTTTATTTTCATTGAAATACCAGGAAAGAGTTGTGCCAAATTGGATACTGATGACCCAAATTGAAGTCAATTTAGCGTACCACTATGCTCAATTTTATAAGCAGTTAAGCTTTTTCATTTATGAAATAACAATAATAACTTTTCATGTATATAAAAACAGCGTTTTTTGACCGAGGCCAACAATTTGATTATGAATCAACAAAATCTGAAAACAGCTCCTTTTTGTATCAAATCAGAAACGTTCGTTTCCAAACCAACATTTGTTTGGCCATTCTCATCGAACAAATGTAGGAAATAGATTGTTGGAAACGGACTAATTTAACGGCAAGCGTAATCTATGGACAGTTAAAAATTTCCAAATGTTCAATCTCTGATGATTTAATATTCTTCTCACAGGATAGGCGTGATTACTTGGTGATTTAAAATAAAAGTGACTTCAAAAACAGGAATATACTCACTATTTATTAAAAATGCTTTATATCACATTTTTGTTTTTCATCATATGAATTTTTTGCATTCTACAAACAAATAACGCATTTCATGGAAAAAACTTTACGAAAAAAAAACACATTCTGTTGTCCGTTGACTTATTTTTGATCAAACATTCTTGTTGTAGTTTGATGGCATATTTAGTGGGTTGCTTCAGAAAAAGCTAACAATACACTTTAAACATTTTAAATGCACAGTTTTGTGTGCGTGTCGCTATTTGGCTCCTTGTTTTATTGCTGAGGTTCCAAGTGCTCTTCAAAAAACCAAAGCGGAGTACATTACTCTTATAAACTAAAACTAAATTATAATTACAGACAATCATTTTATAACTATTATAATCATTTTAAAAAATTACAAACAGGTCAAATTTTAATTTTTAATAATTGAAAGGATTTCAAGGGTTAAATTTTAGGAGAGCATATTGCTTGAACGAGCCCTTAAACAATAATCAACAATGATTTGAACCACAGGCCGAACCATTATGCTTTATACACAGTTAATAATCCTTTTCTTGGTAGCAGGGATGTGAACCTTTAGAAATACTTCTTAAGGGATTCAGTCTTATTGTCTTAAAATTTAGAGTTGGGTGCAGCTTTATTCTTGTTCCTTTGTACAATTGGCTGGTTTTTGTGGTAAATACTCAGGTTTTGATTGTACGTGATATCATGATGCTTGTGAGAATAAACAGCTAAAAGCTGGGCGTTAGAGCATTTTGGAGCATTTTTATTTGATGGCTTGGCATTTATGATTTTAGAAGGCTTGCGTCAAGTCCTCCGTAAATTTTGGTCTTCAAGAACCGAGAAAAATATTAAATAGTGTTGATAGTCCGACTAATATTTAAAGGTGAGTTAAGTCAATATAGTTTTTAATAATTAACTAAATAATAGTTACTGTTCATTTTCTAAACATAGCTTTCATGATGACTTTTAAAGTCTTTTAAGTGAAATTGTTTAAAATAAGGATAGTAATTTGAGTATTAACAGAAATTTTTTTGGGTGGCTTCATAGGGAGATGGGGGTGATTATGGGAGGAGACGGAGGAGACTCCGGGGGATATAGAAGAGCTTAAAGGTGGTTACAACTGTGGTGACACTGGGGACAGACGAAGGCTGAAAACCTGTTTAGTTAATGGTTTGGAAATGAATTAACTGATAAAATACAAAATAGCGTGAGTGATCTGAATTTAAACGTCAGAACTGCTGAAACTAAAAAGATAATGAATTATTAATCAAGGATGGTATTTAAAAAGCAAACTAGCGTGTTTTGGTCATATTTAATCGATTGCTGACAGCTTGAGACATTCTTAAACTTATTTGAAATCCAAACTTTTGTGTTTGCGTAAATTAATTTTTCCTGGTATAATATTTATGCGTTGACATAATACTGTTAGGACAATAGGACAATTATTTAGTGAAAAGTTTAGTACAAATACACGAACATGAAGCATTATGCCAAGGCACAGTTTTACATAGCACAAATAGTTTCGTTATTATTTCCGTTTCGGCGTCTTTGGACGCCTTATGGTTTTTTAAATAAATTATTACGGAAATTGGTGGAGTTCGTTTTGCGAAATATTTTGTATATATAACGAATAACGAACTTATATTTTTATGTAACTTAAAACATTAGGCATAACCGTATATTATTCCGATTAGTTTATATTTTTACAAGTAATTACAAGTTGAACTTATTTATCGATGTTAAATAAAATAAGTGAATATGCCAATATTTGATTTGGCTTTAAAATATAATTTTGGAAAACAGTTTAAAAACATAGTCAGTAATACTAAAAAAGTATAACGGTTGTTAACGAAGATTGAGATTTCACAACCTGGTTTTTTGCAAGTTTGTTTCAAGTTTTTTATAAATCTTCAATCAATTCTATTTGAAATTATTTAATTCACAAACAGAGTTTGTATTTTTAAAAACTATATTTGGAACGAAATTTCCCATTAACAATTTTTATTTAATGTAGAATAAAAATTGATAAAACATTGAAACTAGCTGTTGCCGACTACTTGTGTTTTGTCAACAAAGAAAACTTAAATGTTTTGGAGTTATAAATATAAAAATAATTGGAGCAAAGATTATTGATATGTTAAGAAGAGATAAAAAGAAAAAAAATATAACAAATTTTAGAAACTCATTGTGTTATTGTTAAAACTTAAACTAAGAATACAGATGCTATATAATAATGATAACTTAGGCTTAAATGATGACAGACTTTTGTCTATTTTTGGATTGTTGAAGTTTTTTTATTTCATAAAATAATACTTAAAAGGCTTAAAACCTTAAAACTATTTCAAATGACCTTGATGTAACCTGCTGCATTTAAACCAAGAAATTATTAGCAAGATTGATAAGTATTGAAATTATTGGTAAAATCCTAAATTTCAGAAATAGCCTAAAGTAGACTTTGACTTTTGGTAGATGATAATTGATCGGTAGTTCAACTAAGCCAGTTAATATTTATATTCACAGGAAGAACATTCACTATAAAATTGTTTTGAAAATTCTGCTGTATTCTAAAGTATTTTAAACTTGAAATTGCATAAAAATTAATTCAGTGACCGATTTTAAATTTGGTAAATGTGTAATCAAAATGTGTTGTAAAAATATTTTTTATCGGTTCTCAACAGTATTTTAATTAATTTTTATTCAGAAGTAATTAGCTTTTTAAAAGTTAAAAACAATACGGGTCAATAATTAATTTTCATTATTAATCATAATGAAGAACTTGTTTTCATAATTAGCGTTTGCTGATGAATTCATATTGTTTATTTCAATTGAATGTTTTATAGTATTTTAGATGTTCAATTGGAAACAAATATACTATTTACACCAGTTTTACTTTTATAAGTTTTCGTTTACACCTGTAGTAATTAC
>JAQFYG010003764.1:0-12032 GCA_034694325.1 Entomobrya corticalis | reverse complement strand
AATCCTACATAAACAAAAATTGAAAATTCGATCCAAGAATTTTTTCATTACATATAGCATTTGATATTGCACATATGCAAGGGTAATATACAGTTACATCAATTTTGTGAGAAAAACATCCTCCTTTTTTCTGCGAATAGAGCTTGATTATATTTGTGTGCACACGAGCGCACGTGTACCATATGGACGGTGGTATCAACCAAAGCAAAACTGACCACATCCATCTATTATTTATTTCATGTAATAATTAACTCTAAATTCATCCATAGCTAACGTACATACATCAACAACTTCGTTTCTGTAAACAAACACAAGCAGGATGTTTTCAACAAGAACAGACAAAAATGAAATAATGAAAGAATTGAAAGAAGAGTTTTCCCTGTTTTTGTTAAAGTGTTCAGTGTTCAATTCCATTCCATTATTCCAGTTAGCTAGAAGATAGAAGATTGCTGATATTCTTATTCCTTTTAATACCACAAACAAAATGAAATAGCTAGTTCCACCGTTCTGTAATCAATAAAAAATATTAATTGTATTTAATCGGCAATCGTAAAGGTAAAAATAACATGCAAGTCAAGTCATTAATACTAATTCTGCAGTATGCATGCTTCAAAGTATTTCTCATTCTGTAATCATTCCTTCCAAACACTAGAAATGCTCATAATAATGAAACGGAGACAGTTACTTTTTTATCGCTTCCTTCTGCTGTGGCCTTTTAGTATCTTTGTTAAGTGAAGGGATGATGGCCATGCACAAAAGTTAAATGTTTGCATTTGGAATTTTTATGTACTATGCAAGATAAAAACAATTGTACTCTGCCGATGGCCCAATCAATTCAAGTCCAATCCATTATGATGATGTTGTAAGTTATAAGGAACAGCACAAAATAAAATGAACCGATATTATATACCTAGCTGCTAATAATTGTGCAAATTCCATGTATTCGACACATGTACGCATTTGCAATCAAACGTAGCTATGTATGTATGTATATGAAAAAAAAAATTCTTCTGGTTTGTGTGTTTGAGTTTGGATGCTGTCGCCATATACTGCAACACTCTTATAAGCAGTACAGACCATCAACATGTCATGAGAACATCAAGGTCACCCAGCATCGGGGAGCAATAAACAGCAGAAACGCAGACAACAAACTACCATCGAGTTGCGCAGCATTATATCATCATGATCATCAATTCAATGTACGAAAACCCAACGATACAATTAATGCACTGGCCAAAGCCAGTCGAATAAACATCATTGTCAGCTCAAATATACAAAAGGTGCGAAAATGCACATCTTGATGGAAAACTTAAGTTGGAGGTATTCGACTTTATACATTACATTCTTCAAAATAATATTCAGAATATCAGAATATCTTCCTTGTTGTTTATTTATTTATTTTTATAAAACATCCAGCAGACACGATGAACGTTTTATACACAAGAACATTAAGTAGATAAACTTAAATGACTCCATTCTTGGTTTAGCAGACAGACAGACAAACTGAAATTAACAAACTATTTCATCTACTTTAATACCAACATAAATAGCTACTTCTTTCTACTCATCTATACGTTATATACCTGTTGCACCTACTTGTACTTGTTTTTTTAAACGTATTTTTCACCAAACAAATAAACGATAATGGCCGATTTTTGTGAATTGAACAATAAGTTGGAAAGCTGCAGGTTCATTGTTTAACCAAAATTGTCTGCCTTCTGCCTTGTGATTTTAAAAGTTACATTTGATTTCAATAGATTGAATTTTTAGTTGAGGAAGGTAATCATTGATTATTGGCAAGAATAGCTTATATTTTTTCAAGATTTCAATGCAATCCTAACTGGCCTTTACCTTTGCAAGAATGATTTTATTAGTATTCAAGCGCAAGTTCAATGAGAAGTTAAAAAATATAAAAGATTGGCAAATCATCTTTATATAATACCTATATAATTATCATACTTTGCAAACAAATAGTTATTAGTAATGCCCTATTCGATACATCAGCCTACACGGAATTGCGCAGATTCATGATGCATGTGATGTAATTAGTGAATTCACTCACTTCACCTTCAAAAATCGCCACGACGCAGAAATAAATCTCATATTACAAACTGTGCTGTGGTACACCTATTTGCTGCTTAAATAGATGAACGTTACACGTAGTTCATTTGAGACTGTAACTGCAACTAATATTGCATTGCAACTGTGTTCAATAGGTAATATAAACTCAGGAGGCTGGCTAGACTAGACTAGAGATCAACAACGCAGACACAATTGTGCATTTGTCCTTGGCTTTCATTACTTTTTCGCATAAATGTAAACTATCAACAAAGCATAATATGCAATTACAACAGCATCACAACACAACTCATTTCATTGGCAGAGAAAGATTACAAAAACATCATTGTTCTCTTTTTTTCTTAAGTTCAGCTAGCCAGACTGTTTACATAATGAAACAATGCAGCACATAGCTGTTTCACTGCATACATAATTATCGCATATCATTCATTCCTGTACTTACTGCAATGCATGAAAAAGGCACAACAATTACAAACAACACGATTAAAAATATGAAACCTGCTACTGTTGCTCCCACTTAACGAATAATTTAATTTACATTATTTGTCCATTATCAACTCATATTTCACAATTTTTTAGGAGTCAGTGCACGCAGTGCAATGTACTAAATTGTCAAAATGGCTTTCTGCTAATTTTAGTTCTCTCAAGGAATCGCATTTATGTCTCCAAAAAAGTCCGTGCCTGGCTCAACTACATAAGTACCCTACTAAAATGTTGTAGTGGATGACGATATTGACGATTGACGGCGACAACATGACAAGCAACTATCACCTAACCATCAATACAATAGTGAAAATCAACGACAAAAACAATTCTACATTAATTCATGCTGTCTCCTTCAAGAAAAAATAAAGCTATTTTTTGCACTTTCTCCATCCTGCTTTACTATAAATTTTCTTGGCAGGAGACATATGTAAACAAAAAATACTATTTTAACAAAACACCCTGATTATTTTAAGCCTATTACGAAAAAATCGTTAAGACAAACGCCTCCTTTCTGTTTTTGTATTTTTCTTCTTCCTACTTTTTCATCCATTTCACCACAAGAAAAGAAAATATATTAGCAAGCCAAAAAAAATTACAGATCGGATCAATCGAGATATTTGGGGAAAATGTTGCGGGCAGACAGACTTCCTTGACGGTTCTTTTTCTTTATTTTACAGAAACAAATAGCATCCCCACTTTTAGGAGGCAGATATACGCATCATTATCACATAAAATTATACATCCAACAAAAAACTAATTTTGTTTTGGCTTTATAAAATCACGATTTTTTTCTTCACTAGACAGCAAGACATACATATTTTTATAGGTAAACTCATTAAGTTGAGAAAGAGATAGATATTTTTAAGCAGTAGTATTTACAGATTAGAAAACACAGGAAATATATAGAATTACATATCTATTCTCTATATCATATCATATATCTCCTTCATCGTTTCCTGATATTTTGTTAAAACCGTCACTGTAATAAAAAAGGAAAATACAAGAGCCAACCTTCGTTAGCGGTTCACAATCATACAGAAAACCAATTTACCTATGTGTGCAACTTGTAAAATGCAAGGACTAGGATTAGTAATACAGATTACAGATGTACAAATACAAGTTACAACAACATCGGTAAAGGTTTTCCTCAGAGACTCCGCTAAAGTAAAATGAAATTGTATGAGCTCTACAACACATCAGATGAATTTTAAAATTTGCACTTCTATAATCTTCATTTGATCAAGTTCATATTATCAAACTATCAACAAGGTGATCATGCTCATGCATGCAGCTTCTTTAAAATAAAACCACCAGGATAAGATTGTTTTGATAATCTTCTTGATTTTAAATCCTTGTAACATTATGTGCACATAACATATTATTACACAACTTGTATTGTCTATTATTATTGGCCAAGCTTAGAGGAGTTGGTGGGGTACATAGTACATATATCATTTAGAGATCACAGTAGAGCAAGAAAAGGAACTACGATTCTATAAAACATACAATACCACTGGCTGAATTATACACTTTTAAAAAGTGTACGATTTGCTAATAAGCGCTTGTTCTGCTTTCTACATAGTATCAAACTAGAATTTCTAAAGCATTGCAGATCTTACTTAGAATGAAGTCGTCGCTTTTGCTTCGTGTGTTTACGAACTTGTGCAAGTATTTAAGTAAGTAGGCACGGAATGTATGGAAACTGGTAGTGAAGCCGACTTGGTGGCGTCGATGCTACAAAAATTAACAGAAAAGAAAAGGTCGAGATGGAAAATAGATGCTAACAAACAAACACATTATTGTGTAAGAAAATCTTTGAGTGAGCTGATGATGATGATGCTTTTTTATTTTCTGCTGTTGTCGAAATAAAAACATGAGCTGAGAAAAAAGTGAAGAAATGCACTGCCATCACATCGTTAAATTACTAGTAGAACTACATATAGTACTAATATTTTATTTATTTTATGTATTTGTTCCCTGTATACCCTGTCGACTATGGCTGACTGGAATGAAAAATCCATTGTGATGGTATTAAAAGGCACATGAATTAGTAACAAGATCAACAGCACAGCGCCAGTACAAAAGAAATAGTAAAATGGTTTTAACAAATCAGCAAAACACTTAAACATTAAAACAATTCTTTTCCACGCCAAGTTGGAAGAAGATTAGCATAAAATAGAATCTGCAAGATTCCAGTTTTAAGAGAAACAAGAAAAAATACGTATTAAAAGACCAATTTTGCGTATAGTTGTTGCATTTACATACTACTCACATTTAAGTAGCAATTTGCTAATCCAACATAAACATAAAATAATATACAGTAAGCTCAGCCCTGCTAATCAGCCTATGATATCAAAGAGTGATCATCAAAAATCATCATTTTCAATCGCAATATATACTATAAAGCTACATATTTAAACTCGTAGGAACCTAACAGCGAGAAGATGAGTATAGTAGTCAGTGAGTGAAAATAAGCCAACTATCATCGACTTTAGTATCTTGTGTTCGAGCTTTAGCTATAAGAATATTTTACTTCAGCCGTAGGTATTTTTAGGATGAATATTGACTCAAATAATAAAACTAGAAAACCACTACTCTCCGATCTTTTTATTCTTATCATGAAAATCATCACCTCTGCCACGATTCATTTACGTAACCTCATTTATACATTAGGTAACAACACCAACAAACCTACTATATCATAATATCATTTATTCGCCGCTTCTGCTTGTTTAAATAACTTTACGATCTCAACTCTTTATAAACTTCCCATAAATTCAGTCTCAAGCATAAGCATCCTACTCTTGAGTTTTCTCGATTCTCGACTAGAAATAGAATGGTACAAATTTTGTTCGCAACAAACCACAATACCAGCTTCATAATCCATATACCTAGGTAAACTAGTTCTTACCGGTTGACTAATGGCTAAAAATTTGTTCTACACATCTTAGCAAAAACTTTCATAACCAATTCGAACCAAAAAAACCTAGGACATTTAGCAAGCCATTATTTTTGTTATTTTTGTGAGCCTCAGTTTTCAGGATTGAGTATACACACATTGCAACAGGTATCAGGTAGCAAAGCATTGTTTACAATAAATAATGTTTCATTTTCTGTGGTTTTAACTTGGTTAATTTCTGTCCTCCATTACTCTTAAAATGAATTGATATTTTTTGTGCAGCAATTACAGCTATTTCACTTTTTCTCGTTTACGCTTGTCGCAGTTACAAACGTCATCTCACTAAAATTGAAAATAAGCGTCATGAAATGTCTTCTTCAAATCGTAAAGAAATAAAAAACGTGAACTATTAGACTGCAAACTCATGTGCAGTTTATGCAGCCAACAATAACACATTGTGTATTGTGTGGCGTTTGCTCGTCCATAGGATGCGATAGCGATTATGACTAGCAGTTTATTTACATATTCACATAAATTATTGTAAAAAGTAAAATCCGTTCCCAGACAATGATCCACATACGTAGTGCTCACGTAATATAAAACTATCAATGACGACTGATAATTGTCAAATTAATCAACTACTGAAGTTGAATGTAAGTATTTAATGACATAAGTAACTATATAACAAACGTAATTGCATGTTTGCAACAGACATACGTCACCATCATCATAAAGCTTTTTTCCATTCATTTTTTAAAATCTGTATATTATATTGTTGCATTTGCCATTTATTAAAATGCATACGTGTGCCTATTTCTTGCCTGCATCTGTTTCGTTTTTGTGAGGTAAATCATAACAAATCAACCCGAGCTGAAAATTCCAATTGTCAATATAGCACAAATTTTGAAGGTCATATAGTATGTTTATTATAAAAATACAATAGAATGCCCCAGCTGAGAAAAATGGTTTATCATCACGAATGACAGAATTGCGTCCAGCTATGTTTTGCAACTTATTAAAATTCCTGCATCAAATGATCAACTATATGTATTTTTGAAAATTGACAGGAATATCCTGAATCCTGAAATTAATGTAAATAATTTCAGTTCACAAAGCCGTCAATCGATGGAATTCAGTAATAATCTGCAGATGAAATATTTCAAGTTTACTTTTCCTTCTGTTTGTTCAGTTCAAAAAAGAGTTGTGCATAAAAATAACTTCCAATAAAAGAACATTTCATAGTTTTTACAGTTTTCATGGTCGACTGTATTGTTAGTTAAGTTAAGTTAAGTTCGACCGCTATTCAAAAAAGTCTAGCTTTTCACTACGTCATCCATTAACAATACTTATTATAGACAAGCGGAAAAAAGCTAATCCAACCTTTCTACCTTTCACTTTAATATAGGTTTATAGATATAACCATTTACGCATGACGAGGAAAATGTTAAGACAGATTTGTCATTATATTAATGTTCATCAACACAGCATCATCAGACTGGTATCTTTGTCTAAAGGCCATCATTCACCGATCCACCATTACTATCATCGTCATCTTTATTTTGTTCTACTCCCATTTCTTTCTCCATAAAAATCTATTTCTTATATAGATCACCTACTGGCAGTCTAATTCGCCATAATGCTGTCTCTGTCAAAACGTTACCTTAACCTACTTGGAATCCGTCGTTGCAGATGATTATATTAGAGTCATCATTCCAATCAACCAAAAAAACCGAAATATATTTCTAGACGAGTTAGACTCCTTACTACTTCTCCCCGACCCAGAGGCTTTAGATGAATTTAAGACGCGACTAAAACTACAAAGCAATCAATCACAATTAGCTATCAGAGGTGACATAAGAGTCAGAAAGAAAAGCAAAGTAACAAGCTATTCTTCCTAATACACTCATTCATTGATATTGTCATTGTCAGAGTACATTTTTTTAGTTTCTAGGTCTTCTTCCACAATTTTCTCTTTTCCTCCCATTCATTTCATCATCATCAGTGCATATGCAATGAATCTATACGGTAGCTTTTTTCTACATAGATAGAATCTGCAAACTCCTCTGATAGGTTCATTATTCATCCTGTCATATTTCTTTTTGTCATTTTGGCAAGTGATATTGCAGACAATTTCCGTAAGACAAGCATACAAGTGTACCGTTTAATATTAATGTGCCAAAAAGTTAGTAAACACAGACATAGCATCATGCCCAATTCCTTAACCATTAAAATAGTCGGTATTCGGTACTTCCCTGTTATGGCGATGTGGTGCTGATGCGAAACATACTAACATGAACATGACTCATTCAAAGCTAATTTCCTTTTCTCCTTGAATGCACTACTATAATTTGCCTGTACACATAAGCTCCACATTTTTTCTACGAATGCATTTTGAGAGAAATTCAAACAACAAGTTTACTATTTGCTCTCTCCATTTGCCTATGACATTCAAGATACATTGTAAGCACTTCGTCACTACTCAAATCCCTAATCTGCGAAAGTGTACAGACGACATTCTGAAAAGAAAGTATTTCCACTCAAAAGCTTACCAATTTAAAACTTTTGTCCTTTAGTGGAGTCTTCATTTGGAGGAATTAACGCTACATACTAGCATCAACGAACCACGAACTTGGACAAAAATAGCCCATTTTCTTCAATTTCCAGATGTTTCTCTGGTTGTTCATCTTTTGACGCACAAGGTTAAAACTGGAAAGAGTAGAATACCTCTTGTTTGCAGTGTAAATGTATTACCAAATACCAGTTTGACCTTTTGTTACCATTTCATTTCATTTAATTAAGGATTAAAGTAAAAAGATCAAAGTAAACACCAAGCCATCTCATCATATGAGCAAACTGTGCTAGCGGGCAGGTTTGTCTTGTTTTTGTTTTTCCATTTGTTGAGCTTGAGATGTGTGGGAGGTGCGGAGATATTTTACTTTTTAATTTTGAGGAACAGAAACACACATTTCTTCTCAGCCTACTCTTTCTTTACTCCTTGCCTACACACTAGTGAATTAGAAAAACAAACAAAAACAACAGCTCTATTATAACACCTCACTAAACAAAAGTGCTCCATGTCCTCCAGAAAAATAAATAAATTCCGTCGAAAATTTAGAAACCTTCAAACCCACATGCAGCCATCAACATAAAGAGTAAATAATCTACCATGTTTTCATCTTAAAGTACTTTCTTTTCTATATATAATAAATTACTTAACTTAAACCTAACAAAAGAGCTAACAGAATCAGGTAAAAGCGAATGAAATCAAGAGAAACGTAGCTGAATTTTATTGTCTGCTGGCATATGTACTTTGGAGAAGCCCTTTCATTTTCTACATATTACCTGTAAAGTAAAAAGGTTAATTAAATTGATTGATTCAAATAAATCGGTTCAATTTCAAAGACCATCTTAAAATCATTTCTTTACTAGTCTTTAGGGCTCCCTTTGCGCATGTCACATGTTGACGTGACTTGGTGACTTTTCACTGACGACGACTAAATGTATATAAGGGCATCATTCTTACCAGCTTGAAAATGACATGCATCACATTACCCACTACCCTTCCCAACTATTAACTGTAATGCTAAGTACCAATTGTGTTGTGTTGTGATATTCTATTTCATCGTACATATAGATTTTTCTACCATTGCCAAAGTGTTTGACAGGAGGAATAGCATAACAACACCAGAGCACACTGAAGGCTAACAAGATCTTCATCATATTCCCACACACACTACTTCATTAAGTTATAAATTCAACTGGAACACACGAAGAAAATCAGTTTTCGATTTGTCTCTATCTTTCTCGATTATAATATTTGCAAAGTATAGCTGCACATTAAAGTAATATTATCAACATTATTGAGCAGAACATACAGAAAAAATCATGATTGCTCAAATTCGATTACTGTGTTATGTGAGATTATTATGTTATTTCAAATTTCTTATACATATGACGGTAGAGTAGATATGTCGTTTGTTGGTTTTATTAATATGCCTCATTTCATTTTCATCTCATAAACTTACCTTTTACCTATATCAAAAACACGTAGAATATGGACAGTTTATTTGGTTGCAACAGTATATAACTAACTAAAAAACAGAGAGTAGCTCACACAGCTCATAAACAATGACAACAACCAGACCCCAAAAAAATAAAACAGTACAGAACAAGCAAATGTTTACTTGGCTTCATTATGTATATGCCTATCAACTATAACACACTAAACACACCCATCAATTTTGATAGAAGCATATGTAGTAAAGACCATATTATGACAGAATTATGATGATGGTGATCATCATCCTAAAGAGACAAGAACGCCATAATGGCATTTAGCATAAAAAAAGAAAAGGAATCTCGGCTATATTATAGCTGGTATATATTTAAGATACAAAATTTACAGTTTTAGTACAGATCACAAAAGTTGATTTTACATCGTCAAAGGAAAGGCCAATAATTCAAACTAAATTGGATGGATTATAAATGTTTCCAATACTATTTTCTATTCTGTCTACACTAAAACCACCATTAATATACATTTATACTACTTCAAAACTTTTACTTCACCATAATGGAATCGGTACACCCATATCACATTTACCATTAACATGCTTACAAACAACCAAAATCTACAAGTGATTTTATGACGTCAAAGATAAAAATATTGAAAAACAACAGCTAAACTGGATAGATAATTTACCAATTCATCAATTAATATTAAGCTTACAAACAAGTATGGCCTGGTAAGCATCTTCATCAGCACAAGATATTCAACCATTTCAACCATATCAACGTAAACACTTGGATTGTGTTAAGAAAAATGGTAAAAATAGAGTACATAACATTATTCCGAATTCTTGCCACGCACGCCAGCTTGAAGGCAATCAGTCAATCGACATTACAAAATCAAAAAGATCGTTTGTATTACTGTACCGCACTGTAACGTTGTTTTGCTACCAAAAAAGTATATTCTGTTGCTACAAAATTCAACAAAGCCTTTGTCGCCATCCGCCTCTTCGCCTAACATTCACAATACAAAAAAGCAAGAGTAAATACACAGACCTACAAAAGAAAAATAGCTGCTAGCATGCTATTCATACTCATACCTAGGTTAGGTAGAAGATGAAAAAAATAACTTCGACCACCAAAAACATTACATTACGCCATTGCCTTTACTGCTCCTTCCTGATATCCTGATCCCGACAATTTAAAATATATGATACGTACACCACAAGTTTTCTCTCTAGAAGATGATTGGTAAAAAATCTGTTGATCATGACTGCATAATATAGAAAATTTGTAAACAACTTGTTTTTCTCTCTCTTGCATGTTTCTGACGAAATTGGCTTCAAAATGATTATAGTTCTAAGATGTTTACTGTTTACCACTACAACCAAAATTCTTTGAAATCTGTTCACCCTTACCCAAAAATGTTTAACAGAGTAAGAAACAAGCGATTTCCATCCAACAAGCTCTACCGGGTCTACGCATACAATAATATGATCAATAGTTTTCTAGTGTGTCAACTTGAGAATTTTTTATTCACCATTTATTTATTACACTGCACAATACCACCCTGGATTGGATGGATGGAAATCTGTCAGGTATGAAAAAAACAACCGAATCATCCGATAAACAAAATACATAACACGAACAAACCAGCCAGCAATCGCAACTTGTATATCAAAAACAAGATTTTATACGCCAAACTCAATCTGAGTGTCTAACTCTATTATGAAACCATACAAGCGTCACCATCCCAGCTCCCAGGGAATGCTACCAAACGCCTACTTTCTTATACGACGACTGACGACCATTGCTCCAATCCAATAATAAAAGCCAGGCTGTTTCCAATTAAAACTTAATTAAACCGAAAAACAGCTCCCAGCTTTCAAGCTAACACCATTTCCATAATTCAGAGCACTCCATTCCATTTTCATTTTATCTATTATGCATTCAGGTATAGATATATCGTCATCATATAAATATACCAGTTTATTTAATAGCTTATCTTTTATAAGTGCGTTGTTTTCGACAAACAAAAGAAACAGTTGTTTGTGAGCAACAACGTAGCATTATTATCATTATATCAGCAGCAGCATAAGAGAAGAAAAACATCACATCAGATCATAGGAGTGGATTGAGCAGGGCATCCACCAGATTGAAGGTCAACCATATAAAAAACATAAAAAACTATACCATTTATCCTTTCGTCTATACATCACTGAATGTACACTAGCCATATACCAAAACTATTATTAAGTTCCGTCTGTAACGGAGCTTACTAGTTTCCTAATCCTTCCTTCCTTCGTTCGTTCCTTCCTTCCCTCCGTCCGCGCTATAACTTGAAAACGGCTAGTCCGATTTCCACCAAATTTCGCATACACATATTATGTGTCCAGGGGAAGGACCCTATTGATTTTGGCGTCTGCAGGTGCCCGTTAAGCACCTGCAAATTACCATATTCGGTATAACTTTAGAATGGCTACTCCGATTTCCACCAAATTTTGCATACACATATTATGTGTCCAGGGAAAGGACCTTATTGATTTTGGAGTCTGCAGGT
>JAQFYG010003763.1:0-12033 GCA_034694325.1 Entomobrya corticalis | reverse complement strand
TATTTATTTCGTTTAGAAAATTCTATAAAAAAGACTTAACAACAGACCAATTTATTGTGCATCTCAGCTAAATCAGTTACTGTTTGGAAACGTGAAGTATGCAACCGTTTTCCTTGAGAGAATGAACTTCATTTAAACGGATTTAATATTTACATACATTTAAGTTTTTTGTAAGGTGTCAATGTGGAATAATATTTTTAAGTATGTTAGGAGCACTTCAAATGTAAGTTGATGTCAGTATTTTCAATACCAGAAACCTTAAAAAGTAAAATATTTGGATATGAGAAATATTTAACTTTAATAAAGCCCAACTAAAATCAATAATTGAATCAAATCTGAATTACTTGATGTGTTGTCAAGCCTCTATTCCTTTCTGTAAGTTCATTAAAATGAAATCCTAGACGCTGTTTCATTCACTGTGAATAAAAAAACACTAAAACGGATGAGTTTTTACTAAAGATGGCCTAATCAGGAATTTCTAAATTAAATTACAGACCGCAATTATATGCAATGTGTATAACGTAAAATAAAATAAAAGTTTTAAAAAAGCAAGCCAAAACGCATCCCCGTTTTGTCTCATGGCAAAGTATTCGTAATGAAAAGCTTAAAGATAGAAGCAAGTTTGTAGTTCATATGTGATTTAAAAAAAATAATGACTTTATATTCGGAGTAAACTGACAAACATTTAATAAAACCTTTAATAAAGCTTACACGGTACCATATATTCATATATTCTCTTTGATATTTAAGTATTTTAATTGCTATCTTTTCCTTATAGTTTCTGCATTTATCCTTTGTAATTCCCAGGCGCACTATCTGGTGTAATTCATTTCATGGAGAAGGTAGAAATAAATTTAGAAGCCGTCGTTGTTATTAATTATTATTTTTAAATCGACATTTTTATTGAGTTATTGCGAATGTTAATTTTAATTTTTAACGTTTTTCATTTCAAAGCCCTTGCTTATCTAACGCGGATGCAAACCAACAATCTCGTGTTCACAGCACCAAGAATGTGATCGAGAAATTGGTAAGCGACGGTGAGTCGTTGAAAAAGTAAATTGCTTGACCGTTCTAAGTGATGATATCTATGACTATCCAGCTTGGTTTTGATTTAAATTACAACCATTCCAAAAATTAACAAAAAAAATTCTAAATTTTGCTTTCAACTTGAAATTTCATTTTGGTGCTACATAAAAAATACATAATAGACTTCTTTCATCGAATTATCAATACTATATTGTAGAAATCAAACTTTTCGAATAATTAAAATTTAAGTATTTCCTTACCAGCAATTTTCTAACATGATATCATAAATTAATTATGTCCACAGCTAAATGGTTTTCTGGTGCCAAATAAAAGAATATCCCTATACAATAACGTTCCCTAGCAAATATAATGACATGCACCATTTTATTGAATTATGTTGTGCTCTGTGTACAAGCTATTTTGAAATTATCCTGTCAGCTTAAAAATCTGGATCACCCAAATATTGATCTAGAATTTAACAGTGAAGCTCATTTTCTAACCAATCCGCATCCTCCTGGTGTGCGGGTCCAATCGCATCCGACAAAATAAGCTTGTGCTCATAAATTTCGTTTTGTAATTACCTGAATATGCCAATAAAAAGGACATCAATAACTTTTCTGTAGATTTATGGGACAGTGACCGGTTTCAGTAACTATTAAACCATCTTCAGACTGACCCTTATGAATTAATGACAAAGTTATTAGAAAACTGGAGTGATTAGCTTAAATGTGTTACATATCAGTTGCATTTTTTATAGTAGCACAGAATTAATTTAGTTATAAAAGTATGCAATATTTTACTTGGTTACCTTCATGGTTTGAATCAGATTAAAAACAAGTACATATGTAAACTTGAGCATACAGATTACTACTGCATTTATAAAACCCCTGTACATATTTTATATACTTCAGCTTCTACTAAAGGCTTCCTATTCTACAAATATTTTAAAAATCCGATGTCATAAAAGTTGTGGACGGTAGCTTAAGTAGTGTTCAAGGACAATACACACATCTTTGACATGAAATTGCGTTTTTTGAAAGTTTTATTACAATTTTCTGGAATTTGAAGATACTTTACCGCATACACATTATGTAGTTCAAAGGTTCAAATTCTTGTGCCTTGACGACAGTTATTTTATGCTCAGTAAATAAATAATTACGTAAATGTTATAGATAACTGACTTGCTGCCAACATGGTAGAGAAAACAGTCTCCAGTAGGAAGAATAAAATGAAAAATACGTACTGAATGTTATTACTTATTACTATGTAATTATAAAGTGTACGACTTAGTTCAAAGTATATTCAATATATATCATGGTTGTATTTATCCATCCAGATACTTGTATTTCAGCAGGTAGCCGATCAGTTCTTTGAACTGAAACAGTTAAATAACTAATGTAAATATACAGATGTGTCTTGCCTATCTGACACATGAATAACACATTTCCACATGGGCAGGAAATATAACCTCATGTGTTTTGTGTAACACTGGTGTCTTTGAGTCTAATTACACACGACTTTTCTAGCTAATCCAGTAATAAAATGTGTCTTAAAAACTGAACAAAGTGGGTGACAAAAGACACTATCACGACATGAAAAATATTAACAATTGTTTGAAAAAACTTTATTTATCCAAATTTATTTTCCAGAATATATTTTGAAAAATACAGAACAGAGAAGATAGTAAAGTAGAGAAATAAGTGCCATTTTTGTACAGTGTTTTTATGTGTTCACAATAAGGCATTTATGTAATTTGGCGGTGAAAACAATGATGCCGATTTTTAAACTTAACTAAACCGTTAAATAAGTCACAAATAATATAGATATTAAATCATCTATCAATTAAATTTTTATTTACATTCACATGCAATGTAATCTGTATGCATTTGACCTTTACTCAAACACGAGCCCATCAGCTTGTCACGGTGGAAACGTTGAAATTTTTAAATACGTACGTCAACCGGCTTTGAAATTAAACAATAAGCATAGAAATTTGTGTTAGATGTTTGAAGCAATGGAAAAATTTTAGCTTTCGTAAAAATTATCAACTATACAATTTAACTATGATCATTATCCTATCAAATATAACATACTTGGGAAAAGTTCAAAGTCTGTCTCACACGTCTTCTGACTTGAGTAAAATACGAATTAGAAATAAGCTACGGCACAAGAAAAATTGCGGCAATTGGAGAAAAATAATGTTTACTGCACAGCTTTTTGATAATTCATGAGAACTGAAGTCAGAAACCAGCTGTATGTTTAAAAAGCTGACCGTTGACGCTGTGTGTAAAACTTAATCCAGTTTTGACTATAGCAACTTTTCTCATAAAAATCATCAGCATTGTCACAGGATATCATGAAAAGATTAAACAATGCACTTACTTCAAACGAATGTCAGTTATTTTTTTACAGTTCCCAAGGTACAGTGTAACGAAAATTATTCATTCTAATTTCATTCTGATTTTTTCTACTTTAACTTTTACGAAACAGTAAGCAGTTTTGTGAATTTGTCCATCGATTTTATATTATACAATGAAAGCCATACGCAAAAAGTTTAATTTTTATGCACGGATATTACCAAGGATGGCTAAACCCGCGGGTAAGGGTTTTAACGGGTTTAACGGGTTTTAATGGGCACGTGGGCTTTATTGGGCAATTTAAAAAAATACATGCATTCAAATACACCCATAAAAAGCGCGCGCTTTTGTTTTTGAATATGACAATGGTAAAACCCACCAACCCATTAAAACACATTTTAGAAGCTTCGAATTGGGTATGTTAAAACCCGGAGCCATGCCTGGATATTACCTATTCAATAAAAATATAATAACTTTATTTATTTTAGATCTATCCGATAAGCAAAAACTAGGAAATTGGATTCAGCTTGTCTTGGAAAATGATGAAATAAGATTTGAAACATTTAGCTTTTGTTATTGCTTAGATTTTAAAAACAGCAAATGCAATTATTTTACCAGCTCAAGCTTCTATTTTGTAGATGTAAATTAACAAATGAGATTCTTAGTCACAACTCGTCAACATCGCGGTACGGAAAAACTGCAAAATATTCTTAAATGACGCCGGAATGCAACTTTACCCTTTAGTTAATGTAATGAATTTTTATTTAATGCCATAGTATTAATTTTTTGAATAAAATACAAGTTAAAAGTATAGTTTTGTAATAAGTATATACCAAAATACTTCACTAGCATTTTATTTTGAAATTATATTTACAGAGATTAGAAGCGGTATGGATTTAAGAAGGAAAGAACCTAATTGTAGAGAAACGTTGTAATTTGCTTACCCAATATAGAGCCAAAGCAATATTTTGTATAGATCTGAATATATTGTTAAGAAAAATGCTAAAACTATTTTTACTTACATCTAAGTAATGAGCCAGCAATTGAATTTATACTTCCAACTAAACAAGTTGCACAAAAATATTTGGAGTAATTTTTAAAAATTAAAAACAAAAAAAAAGAAGTTAACACCGTGAATAAGAGTTTAAGGTGGTTTACGTAAATCATTTAAAGTTCTGAATATAAAAAAGTGCCTAAAGTCAATTATGCTTTTGTATCTGCTAATAGCTTGTGTGTGGTCAGTTAACTTTTTAGCAAATTTTTTACAAATTACATAAAATTTGATATTAATTACATATTTTTGAATAAATAAACGCAAAATGCCTGTTTGGTACACGAATACGTGGTTGCTTTTACTTACTTAAAATATTTAGTAATATGGACGCCAAAAAAATAATTTTGCTTCGCATGTAGACAGTTTTGAAACCTAGATAAGATATAAAGTTAGTTGTATATTATAGTAAATGAAAAAAAAATATTAAGGGAGCGACACTCCATTCGTGTATTTCAAACAATTAATAATAGTGGTAAGTGATCAACAGATAACTCCAATCTGAGACTTGTCAAGTTTCGAATCAAAACTTTAAAAATAAAATGTTTTTGAAGTAATTACGTTTAGTTCAATCTTATTACCATCTATATTCATTACTTTTCTACCCTGAAAATTAAATTATTTATATAATTTTAAAATAGTTTTATTATAAGTTATGAAGAACTGAGTTCCAGGTACGATTTTTAAAGTTTAATAAAACCAATAATCATCTCGGGCAACTGTAATTATTAGATCGCTTTTTTTACTATGTGGAACTGAAGACGTAGGTTTAATTAATCTTGTTTCTGTAGGTATGAAAAGTGTTTATAACTTGCAAAAAACGGCGTCGAAATTCTGAGATTTGTTACAAACTTTACAAAAGAGTTTTCGGCCTAAAATACTGCTTTAAAACAATCGTAGATTGTATGCGTTGATGATGGAAGCCTGAGTATTAAATAAACCCAGGATGTTTGTATTTACAAGTTTGTGTGATACAGAATTAAGGTGATAAACAAACACAATCTACACAAAACAATTGCATAAAGTTGATATTAGTAGCTTATAAGATTAATGATATTTCAGTAAACATTTGATGCTCTGCTGTATTTATTTATCCTTTTTATTACAATATACTTGATAATAAACAACCAAAATCTGGCGCCGTTCAAATTTATTTCGGTATTTGTGAGGTTTCAATAAAATTCCAGATTGACCGTACCGTGCACAGATGCCCTGGATATTATGCAGCAATGCTTAAATATGTGCATGACGGAACTGTGAAGATGACAATCAAGCTTTGTATATTGTCATAGCAGTGATTGTGATATTTGCTTCAGTCACGATTACTGCTTCCTAATAAGCATTTAAGGGTTTGTATGAAGTAACTCATGTTGCTTTCGCAATTACCCTTCGCAGTTAACTTTTAACTTGTAACATTAAAATAAAATCATGATGAAGAGTTTTTCAGGCAGCTAAAATATCCTTATATTAAATATTTATCTGTGTTTCATAAATCTGATAATTTCATTTGTTCATTTTTTTAATATCTGTAATTTTCCAATTTAAACCAGTTTTTTGCATGTTGTTAGACACACAGTTGCAGTAAGTTTTGTGTAGTATTAGCTTTGGCTTTGGAAGGCAAAACGAAAAATCAATTTCAGCGAAAAACAAATGAAAAATCATTTTTTGTCGACATTTACCAAATAGATAGTAAATTAGAAGCTTTGATGACAGTCGTAGTTATAATGATAGTTAGTTTTCTGTAGACACATTAAATTATTAACTTTTAAAAGCCTAATTTCATTAGATGACAAACAAATTTGAGGCAAATATTTTGCTTGATTAACTTGGCAATCTAATGCATTTTTATCTTTAGCTACGTTCACAAGTGCATCAATCACAAGCGGCTGGCAGAGGTGATTCCATCTTGGAAAGGGGGGAGTAGCAAATAAAATATGAAGCATTTGAAATGACGCTTAACCTCAGAAAATGAATCTATAAAGCTGCCGATCGCAAGTATTCAACCTCTGAAATTTAAAGAAATATACAGCTAAAGTCAAAGTGATAAATGTACTGAGCATTATGCAATGTCAATGATGATGAGGGTTTTTGCATTTAAATGAAATTTATAATGACCTGTCAAATTTATATAATTTGAATAAAATAAATAAATAATTTCTTTTTAGTTGCATTTTATAATTACAAGCCCGGATCACATGGAGCAACTCACTGCAGGTATGTTTTGAAGAATATTGAGAGTCTAAGCTTATAAATGAAAAAGTACAAAAGATAAAGGTAAATTGAAAAAATCAATTTATGAATAATTTGCATAAATTTTATATAAAGCAGATTCAACGGATTGATTTCAAATTTGGCACCATTGCATTATTTTTCCAAATATAAATGTAACTTTCTATTAATTCCAAAACATTGCAGAATTTGTATTGTTTCTTATTTGACTAATAATTCAATATAGTCTACTAGGTAATTCTATACCTCCCAGATAAATATAGAAAAAACTAGATTCCACAATAAATTTTCGAGTAATGATTTTATTCTAAATGTTCCTGCATTGCAATTTAATTATATTTTTGTTTTAACCGTATTCAGATGGCATTCAACGATCTGCGTATGATTGTAGACAGTGCTGACGGTAAGCAAAAACTTGTTGCCGTCAAGATGAAACACTTTTTTCACAGTTTTGCTATTTGTTTCATTACTTTGTAAGAAATAATTGTTGTACAGAGGGATATCATAGTTTTTCTATTATTGTAGTTTTATTTGCACAATTGGTTACTTAACACTCGTCTTTGATATAATCTGCAGCTGATACTCTTTTTCCGGAGTATGTCTAAAATAATTTTGATTGGAATACCTTTTCAAGTAGAAAACGCTGGTATTCAAGAAAGCAGCTTGCAACTGGCGAAAACTCTTTAGAAACTGATCTTGCAAATTTTACTTCCGATGTTTCTGCGAAAACAAAGAAAAAGTCAAGTTTCAAGGTAACAAAAAATAATTAGATCGTACAGTTGCTTCTGATACACAGATTATTTCGTTCACATGATTATTCGTCTAAATTAATATTTTTTACCTGTTACAACGTCTTGCTGCAGCGTTTACATATTTACTAGTGGCGTCCAAATAGAAAATTATAATTGAAAAAAACATTGACTATTATAGATAAATGGCTATTACTAGTTATTTTAATGCAAAATGGATGCAATCAACTCGCGAGATGCTAAAAATCTGAAAAATTGAAACATTTGATTGGTATACTAAATTTTAAATATTAAGAATCCTAAATGTGCATAAAGCAAATTAATAATTTCCATTTACACAAAAACGGGACACAATCTAGTCATATTTAATACTTAAAATAACTCGAAATAATATATCACTTTGTTCCATGCAATTTGATTGTGTAATAATAGCATTTTTAGGCAAAGAAACCAACATAATAATCTGAGGCAGAACACCTTTTTCAATAATTTAATTCGCATTCAATTTTGTTTCAGATTTTTTTAGTTTTTAAATTTCGTCCTGAATAAGGAAGTCATTTAAATCATACCTAAAAAACAACAAGTATATAGAGCATAATGCATTCATTTGCTATGATGTATATTAATTAAATGAAAACAAAGTTCTAGATAACTCCTCCCAAAAATTTAATAATTTCCATTTTTACACAAATCTCAATGCCGCCTAAACTTAAAATTAGCGTTTTATGGTATTGGTAAGCACAAGATGCATCGTTTGATTGAACCATCACTTGCTAACGACACTAACAATGATTAGAAATTAGTAAATAGCGTGTTTAAAAATTATCTATGACTGGTAAATTTTCTTTGCATACATCATTTTAGTGTTCCGGTAAAAACTTTATTAAATTAATCGGCACATTTGAATATGCGATGGTTTTTTTCTTTATTTTTCTGTTTTAAATTACTAAAACTTAAGATTCAATGCACGTAACAATCTTATTAACCATATTAAACATAATTAGCAAAAACTTGTAGCCCTATTGTAGTAGCAAAACATCAAACTGAACACCAACACATTGTAAAACGTAAAAATTGTCATGAAAAAAGCTCGAGGCTTTCATTAGGCTAACTACTGTTCAAATAATATCTGACCGTCAGTCCGGATGAATAAACTTTGGAATAAAAAGAAGGTTTGATACTAATGATAAATTACTGTTATCTTCTTTAATTTGTCTGATACATGATTAATGAGTATTTACCGATTACACCATTAATAATCATATGATGTAGAGACTGAACTGCATGTTGTGATTTAACGGACGACGTTAATTATATATATACGGCTACGGGGTCACATGTCGTCACTCAAAAATCTGCGTTTTCATCGTTTTCCAGATAGAATCAATTAATAATTGTAGGTTTAGATACTGAGTTACTAACATCTGCTGCCCGTCACCACTTTCCTTGTATTCCAAGGTATGATGGGATCATGACAAGATCCTGAATTTTCTCAAAACATTTAATGACCCAAATATTGCGCTTGTGGACTCATGAGAGCACAGGCGATTACTGATCAGAGACTTTAACATTGGAGTCCCTCTTTTAATATTTTGGTAAAACATAATATAACGACTTTGTTGGATAATTATGAATCGATAACATAAAGATTTAAATCACTGGACGTTCGGTTTAATCATCTGCAATGATTCAATAGTTGATAAATTAAGAGATTTGCAAGATTTTTATCATGTCATGTTTATTTTGTCAAACTATATAGTGTCATGTTTGAAACTACACGTATGTTTCACGGCAGTTATTGTCTGACATGTTTGTCCAAATAGTTACAATAAAAGTACCTGCTGACGAAATATATATCGCCGACAAGCAAACAACAATGTTGCATCGTGGAGAAGAAGCATTTTGTATTTCACCAGTATTTAAATACAAGGCTTGGAAAATACAAAATTAAGTCTTTTCTTTTCTTGAAAACCCCTGTTTCTTTCCCAAATTTTGGAATTATCGCTTTTGTAAGCTGATTTTACACGATTTTTGGAAAAAGAGTCATTTTATAGGGATAAAGTGAGTTTACATAACTAGCTCATTGCTTGCCTTGCGTTCATTGTTCACTTGATTTTACCGCGGACACAGAACGAGTCATTCTGAATATAATATTTAGCATATATAAAAGGATTAAAATGGGTCGAATCACATGTCCTTGGAAATATGGAACGGAACAGGGGGTTTCAGTCAACATTCACTCAAAAAAATGCAGAATACTGAAACTAATACGGCCGTTTCTACATCTAATTCCATATCAACAGGTTTTGCTAGAAACCGTTGCAATAATTGCAACGTCGAAATTTGTTACTACAATTTTAGTTGATGATTCAAAGGTATAATGCAGTGTATTGATACTTTTTAAAAACTTTTGTAGAAGAGCTTTAAAAGCTGCAATCAAAACCGATCCTTGAACTCTGAATGTAAAATGAAGAAAAGCACAAATCTGATTCAAGCTCAACTAGCTCTTGTTCCATAGACATGCATGCAGATGTGGGATTTTAAAGATAAATGTATTTTAAAAGATGTAACTGGAACATGTCAGAAAGTTGCATATGTATTTATAACTCCATAATTTATTACTACCTATATTTATTCACAGCAATTTAAAAGATTTGTTTTTGAACTTAACGCCGATTCAACTAATATTGCCTAATGTGCGTTCGCTGTTAACGGAAAGGTAGCATATGTATCAATTTTGGAAATAATTAGAATCAATATAAAGTGTAAAAGCAAGAGATTGGAGCTCGAGCTAATGTAAAAGTAAATCTGTTAAAAGTGCAATAATAATGCAAAATGAACTTTGGACTGTTTTTACTACTAGTAAAGACCTACGATGCATAGTAATGAGCTATTCCTACGGGAACTAGACTTTGAAAAGCATACAGAAGATGTAATGATGATGATAGCTTTTGCATATCAACGGAATTTTTGAAAAACTATTTACTAATTTGCATTAATGAGATAAGAATTTTGTTCATATTTTTTTGTCATATTTTTTTTAAATTTCAGACCGAACTTTAATTGCAATATTTTTTGCTTACCGAATGTTTATGATTATTTTCTTCTTCTTTTTCGATGTTTAAAGTTATTGATTAAATCTAATTATAAATTATTATTGAATTGATTTTATACTACCTAAGAACTATTGAAAAATAATGAACATATATTTCGACATTTTGAAAACTGTATATTATAGCTCCTGTAAGCTTATTTTTTAAATCTATTTATATGCGTAATAGAAGCATTTTGAATTTTAGGTGATGCTCTTTTCACTAAAGTATATGCAAAAGAAAAAGCGACAAAAATAAGATTCACTGTGGCTTCAGCAATATTTAAAATATCCTTAGAAATCTTTTGACATTTCCGGGGAAGGATAATTGGTAGTTTATGTTTATGTGCTTAACGCTTAACGATGATCCGTATATTTGCGATTCAGGCCACATTAGAGGTTGAAATTGAGGATGTGATTGATCATGGCAATTGAAGATAGTCTACGTACAAATGATTATGAAATAAGTCGCATTTTCACTTCTTTTAAAAGGGTTATGCTAATAACAAATGAGTGTTGAAATTAAGAAGCCGCTGACTATTATACACATAAATATACGAAATTCCTGTGCGTCATTTGCAGCAACCTGTGACGTGAAACGTTTCACCTACAAAAATAAAAGCAACATTAAGCTAGAAAAGACAGACTCGATTTAAATTTAACTGAGTAATTGGTATACAAATATGTAGTACTTATTATTTAAAAACGAATTGAAAAGACACTTCAGTATTTCTTACGAATAATATGCGTCAAAAAAACTATTTGATGAATATACTTGGACTTGGCGATTTAACTCTTTTGAAAGATAAAATGATAAAGCCAACATCAAATAATTCTATTTTTGTCATGTAATGTTACTGCCTACTGAAACATAATCACCAAAAATTGCTGGGTAAACGTCCAAGATGTCCTACAATACTACAATTTGCCATTACTTCTGATTAGTTGTTTTTCACAATAGTCACAAAATTTAAAATATACATAATTTTCATAATTCTTACTATAAATGAAGCATCTTTGTAAAAACAAAATTTGAAAAACCTCCCCCAGAGGGCGCTGGGGCTGGTTCATTTCCACGAGGAGAGGGCAAGACGAAGCCGGTTTCTCGAACCCTAAGTTACGTATTCGGTCCAAATTCGGCATGTACACTCTATAGGATGTCCTACAGGTGGACATTATGTTAGGAATCGAAATTGTTAAATTTTGTTTTCATGGAAGTACATCCTGAAATATAGTCTGCACACAATTGAGTTAATTCAAATAACAAATTCCTAATAATAACATAGTTGTTATTAGTTTGCCCTTACTATGCATATTTAGTATGAATTACGAGCTAGAAATTCGAATAATTAGCCAAAGAAATTTAAACAAACGAATTTTACGAAGTTCCAAAATTTCTACACTTAGGACTCAAAATGAAATGCATCAGAAATAACCAATGGCAAATACCATAAGATGAAATATTATAAATGCATAATATTCATAACAGCCAGGCTCTTCCGAGCGATGATAAATAAAAAACTTGCTATC
>JAQFYG010003762.1:0-12034 GCA_034694325.1 Entomobrya corticalis | reverse complement strand
TGGCTGTGGGCGTTTCAGACAAAGTTCTATCGATTTATGCAGTAAAAAATAGGGGCCACTAATCCTCCTCTCCAACCAGAAGTTGCATTACTCAAGCTACTCCCTTAATTGCTGAAAGCAAGCTATGAGTGACGATCCATTCGTTTTAAGGTTGGATCTTGGTAAGGTTACGGTTAAACCAATATATTCTGGGGCAATGTGTACAGGAAAAAATAGCGCTTTGCAATGCAATGAGTTATAGAGACATTATAATAGACATGGCTTTTTTATTGTGTTCTCTCTTCTTCTCTCCGCACTCGACTCTCTTCTTCTTTCATCATTTCACCATCATCATCTCATGATCTTTACTGATTACATCATCATAATAATATTTGTCTAACTAACAAAGACGCAGTTTGATGGCATGCAGAAATGCATGGCTGCCACTTATATTTATCGATTGCATTGGATTTCGGATTGCATAAGCTGTGTATAAGTTACCACAAAAACAAAATACAACATGGAGAGCACGGCTAAATATTTTAGTCTTCTTGGGTGTTGGGTGGATCTTAATCACAAAACAAATACATTGTTTTAGTTTGTAGTGATTAAATTTGAAGGTTAGTATATTATTTATTACTGTGGTCCTATTGTTTGATGAAACATTGTTGTTAGGCCCTGTTGGCAGTTGTTAAGTTTCTTAAAGTAATCTTTAACTTTGTAGTATATTAAGATGTACCAAAATCAAAGTTCTCTCTAAAAGCGCCGCTTGGTTCAAATGCTAAAAGCCGACAGATACGGTATAATTCATTTTGCCAAGAACCATAAAAAGTATATAAGCACCTATTCTATATTCTATTGTATTCTAGCTGCAAAATTGTATGACGTATAAAATAATTTAAAGACTGGTAAATAAGTAAATTGACAAATTATTCAGTGATCGTCAGAGAAAATGAGATCCGTCATAAATAAAATTAAGCGTTGCCACCGATTGGAAATGAAATAAATTGATAATTCGCGCAACCGGTTTCAGCATTTATTAATTAGCTTCAGACGCTATAATATTAATATACAAACATGGAGAATATATAAGTATTTAATTATAGTTAGGATTACGTTAAAAATAAAAATATAAAACTTATCATATAATTACTTATTTTATTCTTATGAGTAATACGAAAACACACCTTATATGTGATTTTGATTAATTAAAATATATAATATGCACAGTTAAACACACTTCAAATTGATTATAAATGCTTTAAAGTTTTGCAATAATGTTCCTATTTTCCACAAAAATATATTTAAAAAACATTTAGTAAAAACAAGTTATGCAGTAAAATATTCAAATTTTTGTACACTAGTATTTAGGCACAACTGGAAATATGTGTTGACTATAAAATACTTATAAGTAAATTCAATTAGTATATTTTACAAATGAAGTTAAAAAATTTAATTTAAATTTAATTTTGAATTTAAATTAAATAATAAAATTCTGAAGCATTATTGGACTGATGTATTCGAATCTGCCAGATTCTTGAATTAAAATCTGTTGTTAAATACTTCTCATGATTCTCAAGACTATTTGAAAGTCGAGAAATTATTTGAAAAATATAAACTGTAAATATATTTATGAAAAGTCGGATAAAAAACAAAATGATGGAATTTTTAGTTTTAAATCTGGCAAATCTTAGTCACTATCGTACATTGTTAATTACACTTTGAATGAAGACGCCAAGAATTCAAGACTCTAGTTATATGAGCAATTAGATTGCTTTGCTTTTGGCTAAAACATTTTTTAGATTAGAGAAAAGAGAAATCTTCAGGTTATCATATAAATCATAAAAAATAATGTTAAGCATGACAAACAAATGAGTTTTGTTAGGCTTAACATTGGGTAAATGTAAATGTTTATAATGTGATAACCATTTCAATATACCACTATTCACTTACGATTAACTGATTTGTTTTATGCCATAAAGTGTTGATCTTCGGCCACACACCCGCCAAAGAGTTGACAGGTTTTGCCGATAGTCAATGTCATTCTTTCTTTTGATTATTAAATGTGCAGACCAAGTTTCATCATAATCGGTTCATTCGTTCTCTGCATATCTTTCTAGCAGACTGACATACAGTTTTAGTCCGGTGTGGTTTACTCTCAAAAAGTACCATTATAAATTGAACTTACAAAATTTTACGACATTCTATTTTATCACTTTATTTATGGGCTACCCGTCATGTCTATATGAATCTTTATCTTTAATATTATTCATCACGGCTATAAAAATGAATTTGCAATTAAGATTGATAAAGCTCAGCGAAATTATATATTGTAATGCTAGTGGAAATACTTTGCGGTGCAGAACCGTAATGTTAAGTTGAATATCTTCCCATCAGGTGTACATTAAACTATAGAGGACAATTTCTTACACATACATGTAAAACGTGAATTTATTTCGAGAAAATGCAGTGTTCGCTCATTAAACTTTTTGTGCTCCTAACTTTTTATTTTCTGACGAATTGGGCACATTGTAATGAAATAAAATCCAAGATTATCAAACGATCTAATGGTTATTGGATGCAAGAGACGAGCAGGTATTTTAAAACAATATATCATTTCGTGATACATTACATTAATAGATGTATATGCACGGGTAATATCTACAGTCAAAGCTTGATATAGCAGACAGGTTTGTACTTGTGATGAGATCAAGTCTAGGCTATATATTGGATAATGACTCCAAATAATCAAAACAAATACATGGTCTCTGCTATTTATATTGTGCACATGACCACAATAAAGCAGCAGCTTTTAAAGTTCAAACTAGGTATAATCGAGACGTTATCACCTTAGTTTTATATGAAAAATCAACTGTTTATATTATAGTACAGAGCACATACAAGACTACCCCAATAGGCATCATTAAATGGTAAAAACAGGCAAAATCTTTAACTTGTGTCTTTAAAATGGACATGACAATAGCCGTCAACGATGAAAATAAAGTGACAGCTTTTTGACGTGCTCATCTGAGCGAGATTTGACTGTATAAAGTAACTATATAGAGGTAAAGCTCGATATAACAGGCATGCAATAAACAGTTATTTTTTTTATGTGATATCCATTATCTGCTATATGTAAACCGAACAAGATTCTGCACATAAAACGGAAAAACTTCTTCAGATGTCAGATTTACTCAGAATTGAGATTTATTTATGTTGTGGAATTTATTCAGATGTTGTGGGATTTTTTTGATGTTGTGAGATTTTTTAGATGGCGAGATTTTTCAGATGTTGTGAGATTTTTCAGATGTTGTGAGATTTTCCAGATGTTGTGAGATTTTTCAGATGTTGTGAGATTTTTCAGATGTGTTGGGATTTATTTAGATGTTGTGGGATTTATTCAGATGTTGTGAGATTTTTCAGATGTTGTGAGATTTTTCAGATGTTGTGAGATTTTTCAGATGTTGTGAGATTTTTCAGATGTTGTGAGATTTTTCAGATTTGAGATTTTTCAGATGTGAGATTTTTCATATGTGGGATTTCTTCAATGTGAAATTTTGAAGAACCCTGTACTATTGCCCCGAATCCGGTCACCACTAAAAGCGGAGCCGACCCGGGACTCTTGGCCACTGATGTATTGTTAGGCTAATGTAAGGTAGCGTGATCAGCTAACGAACAATAATTAAATGCTTAACACGAAAGGAAGATGTAACTGATAAGATATATTTATTAGCTCTACAGAATGTTGTGGTGAAGACAAGATAGGAATGGGACGAATGATTTAGGTACAACACTTAAGATCTTAGCAAACTGCAATGAACATGAACATGCGGTGGTGTTCATAAACACCGCCATCTCATAATACCCACACATCCCCCCTTTTAAGCTTGCTCCGGAGAGGTTCTAACGCTGAACCGCCTTCACAATCCTCTTGAAACGATTCTTTGCGGTTGTTGTTGTGTAGTTGAGCTGGACCTCTGTCTGGATACGCGGCTGTTCTAGGCGCTGGGATCTCTGTGGATGATTTTGGAAGTGAAAAGTCGTGACCTGATGTGATCTCTACCACCGCAGCTTCTGAATCTGGCTTAGCTGGCTCCATATGATAACCGCGTGACTGATGAAGGCGAGCACCTTATTACTTGTGCTGCAGTTTGTTTGTTTGTTGACAATGTAGGAGCGTGGCGACCCAGCTCTTCGCTTGACCTTTGCCGACGTCGTGTTGTCTTGAATCCGGCTGATGCCTCCCGGATGTGACTCGTCCGTATTGACGGTTTGATGATGTTTGGTAGGCTGTGCTCCCTCAACCGTCAGGATCTGATGTAGACTGCTGTGTGTGGCATGGTTGACACGTTGTATCAGGCCAAGATCCACACATGCTGCTAAGCCCTGGATTGATTTTTCGAGACGCTTCACTACGTAAAAGACTTCCGATAATTGCAGATTCTGGTATTTCAATTTGCCATTGAACATACCAAATGTCTCGAGTGGAAGCACGTCTGGTCCCCGTAGAATTTCATTGAATCGCTGGAAAGGAGTCTTCAGGAAATTATCTTGATAAATGTTGATACAAAGTGCTGCAACGTCGAGCCCTGAGTCCAGTTTCCAGTTGACGTTGACCCCGTTGAGCGTTACTTCGGCCGACCAGCGTCTGACTCGGTCAACTTTGCCGTTTGAGAGGTTGCTTGTAGAAATGGCACTTAAGAAAGAGCCGTTTGGTGAATTGCTGAAGGTGCCTTCACTGGTGACACACTTCACTGATTTACTGCTGAGACAGGCACGCGAACCGGTTGCATTTGTTGCAGGCTTGCCCGTTAGCTGGGCAGTCGTCAAGGCTGTGCTTTTGCTCTCCAGCACACCATCTGCACCTCCGATTTCTGTCCTTGCTGCTTTACTGCCCGTCGTCTGTGAACTTGGAGTAGGGCCGCTGTTTCCTCCCCCGTGATGTGATGTCTTGCCTTGGTGCGGCCTCCACTTTCTTCTCTTCTGCCTCCCTGCAAAGGTCTTGGATTTGACGCTGAACGGGTTCGCTTGGGCGTGTCAACTGGATTGTTTTCTCCAGCGTAAGAGCGTTATCAATCTGCAGTTTCTCCGAAAGTATGCGGTCTCGAACGCCAACCACAATTTGGTCCCGTATCAACTCGTCATGAAGAGCTTGGTATCCACATTGCTCGGCGAGAAAAAAGAACAAGGTGATGAATTCGTCGGTCGGTTCTCCGTCCCTTTGTTCTGGTAAGTTGAACTTTGCTCTTTCGTAAATCACGTTTCGGGGTATGATGAAGTGATTCTTGAACCTGTCGATAACGGTCTTGAAAACCTTCATCTCGTCCTCTGTGTGCCCGAATGAGAGTGAGATGTCTTCAGCCTCGGAGCCCATGACGCGAATGAGCGTATTGACTTGTTCCTTCTCACCTTTGGCACTCAACTCGGATGCGGACATAAATCATTCGAATCGTTTCTTCCATTTGTGCTACTCGTAGGGATTTAAAAATGTGAATGGATCGGGACACTGAGCTTGAAACTGACCGGACATTTTTAAAGTTGTGACTTGAACATTGACGAAATGACGAATCAAGAGAAAATGATAGCTAATATCCGAAAAAACATTGAAAAATTCTTTAGCTCTGCAGAATGTTGTGGTGAAGACAAGATAGGAATGAGACGAATGGATTAGGTACAACACATAAGATGTTAGCAAACTGCAATGCACATGAACATACTGAGTACATACTGTACATACTGAGTTTCAAGTGATTCCGGCTAAAATTGTTCAAGAAAAGCTGTGCCCACTAAAAAAATATTATTTGCCCCCCAGCGCCCCTGGTGGACATTTTTCAAAAAAATTAATAACACTTTCTATATCTCATAACATTAATAAGAATCTCATAAAAGAATTTCATTTTGTGACTTTCGGTTCCGGTCCTTACACATAAGCTATGCAGTTACTCATATCCACTTTTACCATATGCTTCAATGCAATGTTAAGTAAATACAAAAGCATGCCTTGTTTACGGTTAATTTTTCAGCGTTAAATGTTTTTGAGTTTTCAATATCAATGGGACCATCTACATCACATGATTTTTCAAATGATATGAAACACAACTTTTGTAGTTAATCAACTTCTGAGATCATTCAATGCAAAGGATGGCTTCAAAACCCATTATCCATGTAATAATATGTAGACTATTATTTCTCTGTTTGATATGAATAGCAGCATTGTTCAATGTAATATGCTTATCCCTAAAAAACAGGCTATTTAAAAATGAAAAGCTACGTGTAGGCTAAAGAAGAATATATTATTTGCTTCTTTGTTCATGTAATTTGATCCTTGGCAGTCCATGTATTAGAAATAGCATACTAGCTCAAGTTGTAAAAATTTATCAATTGTACATTGTATCTCCAGATTATAAAATGCTCAATCAGAAAGTGAGTAGTGCGTATGATCCTAGAATACCTGTATTGGGGACTGACGCAGGTCGTTACGGCTGTATTGTCTGGTACTACTGAGTCCTGTATCGGATTTCACAAAATCTTTGAATGAAATAATCTTTGATTTTATTTCCAATTAGCTCTCTATTAGAATAAAGCGATCTTCATAGCCCACAGTAAAGAACCTGTTACCTTCAGTTTCCATTTATATTATACAGCAACTTGGTGCTTGTTTTTTGATTTTTCATCCTGTTAAGGAGCTATAATGCAGTTAAAGTCATAATATAAAGGAAAAATGTATTAATTCTTATTTGCCATAAACATTTTCTTATAACTTGGAGGTTTTTAAAATTGGAGATTTTGGAAGTGAGATAGTTCGACAGTTGGATAATATCAACTGACAATCTTGCAACAGGGTTGTTGTTCTTGAGTTTAATTACAACAAAATCAGGACTAATTTGCTACAGACAATTTTGATGATACTCCCTTATATATGATATTCTTTTACAAGTTATTTTTTTGTGCGCCGTGTGGTGTTACAGATTCCTCTTTCGAAATCAAGGTGGTGACCTCGGAAAACCATACCATCATGGATCTTATTGTCCTGAAGGCATCGTCCCAGAAGTGATGAAAAATGTATCTGGATATGCCCAAATTCTAGTGTCTGTTGATGATGATAGGCTTCATTATTCACGATTCACCCTCGGTTGGGGACCCGATGGCACACCGGGTACAAGGCATGAAGGGCCGGAGTATTCCGAAGAGCTCCAAGGGAGAGAGAGTGATGATTATGAATGGACATTAACGGTATTTGTTGTTAGTGTTCGAACCTCAATAATGGAACCGTGTCCAATCATCGATGTTATACTTTCGGTAGATTTAGGTGGTGGTAAAATTTGTGATATAAATCAAGTTGATGGGTTTTTTGGGGTAGGAAACTGTTTGCCATATTCAGAAGACCTGCAGTTTGAACCAAATGAGAATAATGTCATTTCGTTATTTATAGATTATTCTGCTGGCAATTCCGTATTTCCGAATGGTGTACAGTTTGGTGGCATATTTATGATATGTGCATATAATAATCTCCCAGAAATGTGCACACGACAGGCTCAACCTTTTGGGTTGGAACCCCATGAGAAATATGGGGAATATTCAACTGTTTTTTTAAGGTTTTAGTTTATTGCATTAATTATTCCAAACCAAAGTAATAATTGCTCGGTGCACGTTTTAAGGCAACTGGAGTTCATGCTATTTGTTTTATACTTAAGATGCTCCTGTCAATGCGGAAGTTTGCTAAATACTGGTTTTTAAATTATGTATCGGGTAACTTTTGACTTTGGGCACATAAAGTATTTTAAATATGAAAGTTCGTTTAAAATCTAAGTTTTAATCAGGGATTATGCACATTGCTTAATCAGTGCAATTTGTAATATTGTTAAAAAAATCTTATACTGATTTTTTCAATAAACGTAGCTAATTTTTTGTTCAAATATAAAATTTACAGTAATTTTATTTACAGGAAATTGACAAATTTATCTTGAAAAACGAATCTAGAATCTTGATAGCATGTCCACCAAGAAGGAATCCTATCATCTACATGATGATAGACTCCAGATTTGCATAACAGGAAGTCGTCGTAGACCATCTGAAATTTGTAAATTTATATTTTTAAAACAACTCCATTTTTAAATCGTTAAATTAAAAAAATGTCTCTCACCATCGCCGTCTGGACAGGCCCATTTTTCAAATTTCAGCCTGGATGTTGGACATTGCTGCTGACGCTATAAGATGTTTTGCCAAAACGTAGGTCCTAGATAAAATTTGCAGACATTTTAGATTAAATTCATAATTTAATTAGAGTTAAAATAAACCCGATAGAGGTACTAACCTGCTTATAAAGCACCTTGTAATTAGAAAGGTCATCGCACTGCTTCTGACACTTAGACGCTATACCGTTTTGGCCTGTTTTTTGGTGCGTTAGTTAAATCTCATGTCTTAAGCAAAGATGAGCTTCTAATAACAAATCAAGCTTACATTTTGGTCTGGTTCCGTTGACGTGGTGATCGCAGGGTTGGATCCGTATGTATAAGTGTAAATATTTAAATTTGATAAGCTCCAAATAGACCTGCAACTCATGCCATTCCATGCCAAATATTTAAATTCCGTACTGTACCATGCCATGCCTGAAAATTCATATCCATGCCGTGCCGTTGCATGCCATTCCATGCCTCATGCACATGTATGCGCATGATTTTTACATTTATTTGGAATCTTTTATTAAGACTTTTTTTCCAAAACGATTGAAGTTGTTGGAAGGGGAATTTATTTTGGTAAGTTATCGCAATTATAAATTAAATTTAAGTAAAGCATTCATTTTTAATACTGATTTACTGAACATATATTTTTATTATTATATTTGATTAGCTTACTGGTGCTGGAAACGGAATCGGAAAAGACGTGGCATTCCAATTGGCGAAATCAATAGAAATATGAACAAACTAGAACGGAGAACCTGAGATGTCTTGAGTTCAGATTGAGTTTGTTATGAGAGTACCTTATCTCGTTGACAATTTCCCCGTTGTTTTTTCTATACAAATTACGTTCAACACTGCTCGATTTTTAGATGTTACGTTCAAAATTCTGCTAAAATATTATGTTTCCATTGAAATAAAGTAACCAACATTTTTTAACATGGCACTCATAGCCTTCCATGTAAAATTACCAACATTTCCGTTCTAGTTTATTCGTTATTCTAATGCGAAATCAAAGGCAAAATTAGTTTGCTGGGATATCCTGAAGCGGCAAAATGAGGAGACTGTTAGTGCTTTGAGGCGAATGGGAGCGCAGGCATATGCTTATCACGTGGACATTTCCGACAGATAACAGGTCGATGCTACTGGAGAAAGGGTACAAAAATTAAATATTTAATTGCTATTTCCATCAAGAATTGATGATTCTGTTGTAGGGCTTCTTAATTAACTTTTTACTTTAATTATTTTCAAAGGTCCGACAAGAAGTTGGAGACATCACAGTAATTATCAACAATGCTGGCATTGGAAACTGTGAAAAGTCCCTTAATTTCCAGCCCGAGGACATCGAAGAAACCTTCCAAGTGAATGTTCTAGCCCATTTCTGGATTCTTCGCCAGTTCCTGCCGAAATTGGTCCAGACGAATCGAGGCCATATTGTAACAGTTTGCTCGATTGGGGGTCTCAAGGGCAATCGATATATGGTGCCTTATCATGGATCCAAGTTTGCTGTCCATGGACACCTGGAGTCTTTGAAGGAGGAATTAGCACATTGTCCGAATAGCGGGGATAAAATCAAGTTTACTACGGTGTATCCAACTGCAGTTAAAACCAGATTGATTAATGGGATTAGATTTGCATTCAGGTAAAAATGAAAAAAATATATAATAAATTCCAATTTAATTGCGCATTAATATCCTGATAATTGTATAAATAATCTAATATTTTTTTTCTGTAGATTTCCATCATTCACGCCCTTTTTGGAGCCGACCTATGTCGCCGGTAAAATCGTGGAAGGATTGAGAACTGAGACTGAAAAAATCTATGTGCCTTCCTACATGCCTTTCTATTTTTTCTTGGAATGGTGCGTTAATTTATAATTAATTTAATAATTTATAATGATAAATAAATAATAATTAATATTATTATTTCCACCAGTATTCTTCCCACAAAAGCCCAGAGGGCGTTGACAGACTTTATGATGTTCGACTTCAGTCTGGATCCCAGCGTAACTCACTACGACCGAGACAGTCTACCCAATGGTCATTCCAATGGACATAGACGTCGTTACTCGATGACAAATGGACTTTAGCCTTATAATATTAACATGTTGATTAGTTAATGGAATTTTATTAAATGTTTATCTTCACTCAATGTGTCAATCATCCAGAAAGTTGCATTGCTTGAGAGTTTATAAAAATAACCACAGTATATTCAGACTTTCTCAAGGTCAGTAGAAATTAATTAATAATTAATTACGTCTACTGACTTTATATTATTTTTTACCAAATAGTTATATATATTTCCTGCAAATATTATTGTTGTCTGATCTTAAATATTTTACTCTTATTTATAATTATAATAAATTGCAATCACAAAACAATAAAGCAATCAATCGCTACATGATAATCATATATATATTTTTATTTTAGAAATAGCACCAAAAACTTGCAACGCCAAAAATATTTTATACGCCAAGCAACAATACGATAAAAATTATTTATAAAAATAATCCAATTTTACTGAATTTATTCGAACAATTGAAACACAAACTGTCTGGCTTTCAACAAAAACCTCCAAGAATGTTATTCATGCTATTAGTGTAAACTTTTTACGAAATCGCAAACTTACGACCTTCATTCTCTTCGCTTTCTGGCTAATTGTTTTGAACTTTGAAGACAAACAAAAATGGCTCAAGAAGACGGAGTTGATCCCTTCCATCTTCTCTCCGAAGAAGTAAAAACCTTTTAATTGGCACCTGCTCATTATCTATCTGTTATGACCTGCTTTATTATATCTACGCATTATATTTTTTGAATTTTTATAATAGGCATGGCTAAAGGTCTTCAAATATTTGGACTCCGACCCACGTGAAATGATCAATGTTGGAGCCACCTCTACCCAGTTCCAAAACCTCCTGGAAGAAAAAAAAGTGGGAGGTCGAGATGCAGGTCAAGGAGCCTGCTACCTAGAACAAGTGGTTCCTCTCCTGCTCAAATGGCTGCCCAAAACTGAAGCACTCCATCTCCGCCTTTCCTGCCAAAGGGTTAGCCAATTGGTCGACAGACTCATCGATGAAAATGAGAGGATAACCGCTTACGAGAACCTGGGACTTGTTCCTCGATTGATGCCACCACATCCCCTGAATTTGACCTGGCCGAGACAGGCTTCATATGAACTCAGGAACGTCAAGATTGGTTCCTACCAAATGGGGAAAAACATTGCTTCCTTGGTGGACATTGAAAATATGGAGAAGAAACTGAAAGAAAATAAGATTCTTGGAAAGTCCATCACGGTAATAGTGTCATCTAGCAAGGAGGAAGATCTACTAATGGAATTCGCCAAGACATCGCCTTCAGGCACGATAGTGGTCCCACATGGCTGGGATTCCGGAAGGCTTATCGACTACTCCATTCTTCACCAACGCAATTTTCTTGATAAAAGCATTCAGTTGTTCACAGAATATCCCCGAAACTTCAAGTACGTGGAACTAATATCAAGCCGAATGACCAGCTATCAGGAGTTCCACGGATATTTCCGAAGAATCATCGCTTCCTTGCCTCATCTCCGCCATTTAAAAATGGATTTTGTCCGGGACTTTTTCTACGAAGCAATTGTTACTGCTGAGAAGCCGTTTACTCCGCTTCCGCCATCTACCAAGTTGGGACTTATATCAATCCAACAATACCTGTTACCAGACGCCTTTATTCGGCAACTTGCTGTGAAATATGGAGGTAACCTTAAGTCATTGGAAGTGAAGACTGTACATGACAGCGATTATCTGTATATGACGGAGACGGGACAAAAACTTTGGAAGGAGGAGTTGGAGGATGATGGTCGGCAATATGAATTTCCAGCCCTGCTTGATTTGACGATTAACG
>JAQFYG010003761.1:0-12038 GCA_034694325.1 Entomobrya corticalis | reverse complement strand
AATACATTGCCATAGTAGGTAACGTGAGAAGGTAACGTGAATTAAATACCCAGCCACCACAGGGTTACCGTGACCGTATATTTGTCATATTTTAGCTGTGCTACGTGTAAAAATAATTGCAGTTAACTTGTAACTTATTTGAAAAAGCATTTGTCAATCTTTTTCCTTTTTAAATGCAGTACTAAATCACCTTTTGAATTTCAGGTTTAATACCAGGAACAAGTTCAAACTTGGAGAGACCCAGTTCTCCTTCACCGATCTAGACAAAAATTGCATTATGGGTCCAGCGACAGCGACTACTAACTAACTACAAACTAGATAAAAAATACAACACGAGCACGACACTTTAAAAAGGTTAAGATCAAATGCAACATGATACATACTTGTTTGGCAAGTGACCAAGTTGTAAATTTGCAACTTTTTTTTCGGTATTTATCAGCCTTGGGCGATTACAATGTGAGAAAATCCTACTTTCGTTATAATCACTCAAAAAATGCAACAAAGAGCCCATTTTAGCTTGTTGTTACTAAGGCAACTCTTAATTCTTTCCATACTCTGCTCAACATTCGTCTTATGATATTCAGATGGGTTATTAAACCTGAATTCTGTTTTTAAAAAAATGAAAATGAATGTTGATTTGATAACGTACAAAAAATAATGTTTACGCATGTAATATGGCAATGATGATACCGGTTACACAAACGAGAACTACCTAAACATCTGCATCCCCTCCTCCCAATCTACCACGACAAAAGACAAGACAACCTACTTCCTTTCAAACGGACGGACACCTGCAGGCTGCAGCAACATAAAAAGTTGCGCGTGCGTGTGTCTGATTTCATACATTATTTTGTGCGTCTTCTTGCCTTGTTTTTTAAATCATCTTTTGGCGTCTTTGATGAGGTATGCCTACCTACCTAATACTATGTTTACAGTAAATAGCGACTCAAGTAAGATTTTTTTGCAAGAAGCGTGAACAAGGGCAAAATTATGGCTTTGCAATCAGTCAGAAAGAAGAATAGACGATGAGAGAGTGGTCGGAAAGGTTTTCATTATTTTTATGATGCATGTAACGATGTTAGATGAGATGAATATAATATTATGCTTTGGGTTTATAGGTTTGGCATGTTGTTGTATGACAATCAATGAAAATTAAATTTAGTTGATTCGAAATTTATTTTCATAGATGAGAAAATGAATGGTTTAAAAAACTTAATCTATGGTTACCTGTGAAATAGCCTCTTTCAACTTTCCTTTGATTTCTTTCTTCGAAATTGATTTATCACCATGTTGAGTAACTAAAAGATGTGCCCGTTCTAACCACTGGATGGCTCGAGTTAAAATTGTGGATTTTAAGGCATAAATGCCAATATAGAAGCAATCTGCAGCATTCACTGATGTGTTTGTTAGTAGGCCGTAAAAGTTTCCGGAAGTGAACTGTAAAAAGGAAAAACGAAAAGTGTCGTATAAACAATTACTTATGTAGATTTCCTTTGTAATGATATTATTTATATACAATGTACTTACGTCGTCAATGTTCATGTTGTATGTATCATGAACTCTCAGAATCCCCTCAGTGGCTCCTTGCATATCCAGTTGAGTAGGAAATGGAATCTTTGTTTTTACTTTCTCCGTTAGCTTTAGAAATTCTAAAACGAAAACAAAGCATGTAACAAACCATTTCACTTTTTAAATGTAATTAACAGTTTAACTGATTTTAAATAAAACTCTAAAGCTGTACTTCGTTCTTCATCTGATCTTAAATCTTTCTCCAGTGTTGGCAAATCTTGGACGTATCTTCTCAGCAATCTATAAGCCCTCAATGGGTGTGCGGAGACTGGATAAGCCAAATCCGTGTTAGGATAGTTATTAGCAACATCATTTTTATTTGATGCAGATTCAATATCAGACGAAGAGTTGAAGCTTATACCACTAGTTTCATAGTCACTAAGGAACCTGAAACACAAACAGAAATAGAGTACAGGTCCTACATCAGAGATTTATAAACATTTGATTTTTTTATTTTGGAATCAACCTTTTCGCTTTTTCCAGTCTTTTCTCTAAAACACCGACATATTTAGCAATGGCTTTGGCAACTTCTTCTTCAACCGTTGCAAGTTTACGAAGTCCATGCTGTGACGTATAGTAATCTACACTGGTCCTCTGGAGATTGCTTTCTCGTGGGTATGAACACAGGCAAAACCCCACAACGATAATCTTCATGTACATTCCGTCTTGTAAACCGTTTGCCATTTTTAATTTTTTAAAAACTCAATTGACAAATTCAGGTTGCATTTCCTATGCGCTATTATCGCGACGACAGTCTCCACAGCATCACTTGCTCTATTTATGCACTTTCTCACAAAAAGAAAACCACCGCATGGCCCCCATTTCACACTGTTGGAACTGGAAACTCATAAAGATACAAGGTAAAGAGAGAAAAAGACATTTGTCATTTGCAGACAGAAAACTCAAGGAGAAAACTTCGAACACAACCACTAACTCATCATCAACAAAGGCAAATGGTAAGAGTGGCACCTTCAACAACTTTTTTCCCTTATTTTTGCTAACACTTTGAATTGCAAATGGTAACAGACATACCCAAACGTCCCAAACTTGTGAATTGTACATGTCGTAAGGCAGGTTCCTCTCTTCGTTCATTTTTATCAGTAACATCTCTAGGTAAGGTATGTATTATTATAGGTACATCTTCAATGGTGACTACTGACCCCAAGCTAAACTATAAACCCTATCTAATGCACCATTCGTGTTTTTTTCTAGTGGACAGGTATTAAGACAACAAAAAACATCAACCCTTTTCATGAGTATACGTCATTATCAAAAAACGACGAGATGAGTCTGGTCTCTGCGGTGCTGGTATTAGTAATAGGTAGTGAATCTATAGAAAACGTGCAAAAAACGAAAGAAAAAAGGCAGAATCAATGCTAAATCTTTTTTCTCCTTAAGTAATTTTTTTACCGTACAACCGCTGAACGAATACTAGAGACAACCAAGACGAGAAGGGTTAAGTTGATGATTTTCAATATAGGTACAAGGTGTTGCTCATATAGGGAGAGGTTAGTATGATGATGTACTAATATGATGATACTTTATGTTAATGTCAACGATGATGATGCGCACAGCGATTATGAATGATGAAGATAGCATACCTTAGGACTAAATCTAACACAAATTTTGGTAAATCTTGTATTTGTTGTGAAACCAAAATAAAAAAAACAAGGTGTAGCAATTTTCTCTGTAAAAATCTCGGTTTTTGTTTAACGCATTTTCAAGTCGCATGTCTAAAATTCTACATATTATACGTTTGGCGTTTGGGGAGAGTTCATGTCCTCCTAATATTAGTTTTTTGTTATGTTGTGGGAAGAAAATAGAGGTAATTTGGGAAAAGGGTCATCATTATCATTTGTTAAGTATCGCCACTTATGACATAAGGATAAAGTTGACTACGGGATTTCATATTTGCGGTCACCTGGCAACGTAATCAACGATGACGATGACGGTTCTGTTCTGCCTAAAACTGTGTTTTTATGGAAAAATATTAAGATGCAATAGATGAAGAATAATGTTGTTGTCTATTCTACAGAGCGAGAGCATAATTTTGCACACAAAAAAATAATCTGCACTTTTATATTCTTTTTTATTTTTTCTGCGGTAAAGTACCCTTTTTACAGTTACATAGACACTTTAAATCTCCGATTTGAATTGAATAAAAAGTCATATTGCAAGCAAGGTAAGAAATGAGACTGTAAGACCTTGCTTACACATAAGTTGTACTACAACGTACCATAATATAATGTCTACTATGTACTATTTGTAGTTGTTTTGTTGCCTCTAGTCTGCCGGCAGGCTAAATTGTTCATACAACGGTCGTCCATTAACTAATGAAAACAGCTCAAATAGACTGTCACTGTTGCTAAAATTAATTCGTTGGGATTACAAAATTGAATTCTTAAAGTCAAATCAAAAGAAATAAGATAAGTCACTTTGACTTTAAAGCTTTTTCGTATCGTACTTTTTTCTTCGAAGCGTTCTATTAAAAAACAGCCAATAACAGTTGTAATATATGCTTATGATTGTATATTCATAATTATTTTATTTTATGTGTTATTTGTCCTCATGGTACTTTACAATTTTCCCAACGGCTTCACTTAATAACGTTCATATTTAGGGACAACTTTCCTCCAGAGAGTCACTCTGTTTTATTTTTCATAACTGGTTAGCTAGCATTATTCCGAACATATACAGCGTGCCCTAGAGCTTGCTGAGTTTTGGATTAACACATCAGTCCTTAGCTTCGTTGAGGCTTATCAAAGTCATCAAAATCAATAAGATTCCGACTTGAGTAAGCAAAACTTGATGAAAAAATCTACTATCAAACAGCAAATCCCTTCAGGTCGCTTTGATAAGGTTATAGATTCATAAACACATGCAGAATTGCAAACATATTATTATTGCAATCTGCAAAACTATTTTCTTGAGTAATTTTTCTGATTGTGTGCCGTATTATGGGAATTTTGTTGTCTCAAGCTTGCCGAATGAGTGAGTTGAAAAGGAGGCAAGCACAACACATGGTTACTTTGCTTTGCGGAATTGTCGAACTGCTGTGTACGCATGCAGCTGTTGTTGTTGCGTTGCCAGCGTTGCAAACAAACAACGCTGATCTCCTGTATTTACACTTGCAGACTATTCCATTTTCGAACAAGGGATATAATTTTAATTCCATTTAGTACTTATTTTGTCAGTAATAAATTTGATCTCTCCTTGTTCTTTTTGATCTTCCAGCTGGTGAGGATTGACTTTCAACTTTGTTAAGTTTTAAAGATATTTAGTTTTGTAGGTGTCAAAATGAGTTCTACTAAAGCCAAAAAATGCTATTACGATATTCTTGGTGTCGAGCGAGATGCTACCGACGATGAAATTAAGAAAGCATTTCGAAAACTTGCTCTGCAACAGCACCCTGGTGAGTTTTTTGGTTATGTGAAGTGACTAGAATTTATATTATCGTTGTTGAGGAAGGTTGGAAGAGTTGAAATTAAACTAATGTTTAACTATTTTCCGGTTGAATTTTAGACAAAAATCCTGACCGTCAAGATGAGGCGAAGGAAGAATTTCAAAAACTACAACAAGCCTATGAAGTATTAAGCAATCCTCAAGAGCGCGCCTGGTATGACAAGCATAGGGATGCAGTTCTTCGGGAAGGTTAAAATTATAGCTTTTACTTCCGGTTACTATCTGTGTATTTATTGGAGTTAACCCACCAGTATTAAACTTAATGTGCAATGTTCAACTTCTCACAGGATTTGACCCAGAGGATGACGACATAATCGTGGATTTATTTCCGTACTTTACGTCTTCATGTTACTCTGGATTTGGGGATGAAGAAAAGGGATTTTACACTGTTTACAGGTATCGTCAATCAAACATTTGCTGTAAATATGAAATATACAAGCCTAAAGACGTCCACCTATAGGTTTATAGTTTGTTACTTTGTGTTTTAAATGACACCATTGTTTTCACTCTGGTTTTACAGAGGAGTCTTCGAGTTGATAGGAAATGAAGAGCTGGACGCTGGTAATGAAGAAGACATACCCTCATTTGGAGATTCTTTAAGCTCATATGAAGATGTAAGTTTTTAGAGTTTGTGTGATACCAATAAATGAAAGGTATTTTAAAGTATTTTCTCCTAACTGTATTAACTGTAAGTATTTTGTTGGTTAATGCAGACCGTGGGACCATTTTATGCTTTCTGGGAATCTTACTGCACTTGCAAATCGTTCATGTGGAAAGATGAGTATGACTCTAGGCGAGCTGGAAACCGTATGGTACGAATAAATAAAAGCTTATACATGTTTTTAGTATTTATACAAAAGATAATGTGTTTAAACATCATGGTCCGATTACTCTCTTGTTCATAGGTTGCAAGAATGATGGAAAGAGAAAATAAAAAAGTTCGTGCTGAAGCTCGGAAAGCGTGGAACCAGCAGGTTCGTGCGTTAGTTGACTTTGTAAAGCGAAGAGATAAAAGAGTGCAGGAATGGCGTAGTCGACAAGAAGAACTGAGAAAGGAAAAAGAAGCAGCAAACGCAAAAAAGATGCAAGAAGAAAAAACAAAGAAATTGGCAGAAAGAAAGAAAGCATTGGACGCTCTTAAAAAGGAGCGAGAGAAAGAACAGCAAAAGATAAATGTAAGAGCATTGTCAGTATGTTTTTGTACTGAAATGTGAATAAAATATTTTAAAGTTGTGAACCGTGTTTCTTTATTGGCAGGTGCATCTGAAAGAAATGGCAGAGGAATATGGAGACGTTAATTCAGGGGACGAGTCTGAAGAGGAAGTAGTGTCGTGTCTGTATTGTCCTGCGTGTAATAAATCATTTAGGACGGAAAAAGCGTAATAGCAATCATGTTATGTAATAAATGAAAAATATTAATCTGAAAAGTTTTGAAATTAAAACTATGGTTATGTGTCTTGCTTGCACAGATTTGAAAATCATGAAAAGTCTAAGAAACACTTGGCCGAAGTTGAAAGATTAAGAGAAGAAATGGAGGAAGAAGAAGAAGAGCTTGAGGATACCGACAATTCCGGGGAAGAGGATGAGGATAACCATAGTGATGCAGGCGATAGCGTTGAAGGTGCGGCAGCTCTCGAAAACGGTCGAAGTGGAAGTGAAGTTGATAATGGCAATAGCGAAGTAGATGAAGATGAAGTAGTTGAAAAAATAAATGGATTAAAAATAGAAAGCACAAATTCTGAAACGCATGACTCAGGAGACATTGAAGAACCAGATCTAACAACTTTTGTTTCTTCCAAAAAGAAGAAAGCCAAGGGTAAATTTAAGATTAGTCAGCCTCGCGTCAGTGACGACAGTGATCATACCCCTTCATCTACACCTTCTGCAAAGATTGACTCAGATAACGAGACTGATGTCGCCAAAAATTCCAAGAAGAAACGACGAAGGGCCAAAAAGGGAGGGTCATCTGGTGCAACCGAAAACCAGGCACAAGCTGAATGTAATCCTGACCAGTATTGGGATGATGAAGAAGACAGCAAGGATAATACACCCTCGAAATGTATGGTGTGCAAACAGGAATTCCCAAGTCGGAGTAAACTATTTAAACATATTAAGTCTACAGGGCATGCCGCACCATTAACTGCCGTTCAAGCTGCCGCTAAATCAAATGCCGCGGAGACGACGAAGGGTGGCAAAAAGAAAAAAGGAAGAGGCCGTGAAATGTAAAAACTGTTATGATTTAAGGTTTTTAAATTATTCGTCTTGTTGTTTTAATCGTTAAACGAATGATCAAAATTTTTGTTAAAAATGAATTATCTACTTTATACAATAAACAAATTGAAAGTCGAAATAAATCGCGTGGTCTCGTTCGCTGGTAGTCATGAGGCCATAGGTATAATGTTGATAGTCTTGATTTGTACGGAAAATTATTAGTGTCCATTCAATTACAATGTTGTTTTCATCTTTAATTAATTTTTGAAATCGAACAAACTGGATATTTATTGATCCTGCATATATATCCTGAGTGCATTCAACGCTGGTTGCATTCTGTTATGATATAATAATAATAATAATAAAGATTTATTGTCATTTGGACCCCTCTGTAAGATTTACAAAATGAGGAAATTATTTCCATTGACAGATATGATATGAACCGCTCATATTTTATGTATTGCCCGAGCTAAGTCGATAAATTTAAATGAGCATCCTCCAACAACGTATCTAAATGCAAACTACATACATACATTGCATTACAAATCCTCTCCTCTGTGGCATTTGCTGGAACCGTTTTGTTGAAGTACAAATCCTGCAATAAGTTATAAGTTATAATCCTGTAATAAGGTAAGTTTGAGGATACAAATAATTTCTCATTCGTCTGGTTTCATATCCCATGTACTCAATGAAAGATCAAAGCATAAATCTATTGAACATAACGAAATTTTGTTTTCTTGCATTTAATTCATCATTTATCTCATGGTCTTGCAGACCAACGAAGACCATTAAAACTCATATTATTTCATTTGATTTAATACTATGGAAGTATTGCCATAGCCATAAATATAGTCTTACTAGCTAGATGACAGACAGGCTAAATGATACGTCATCTCTATGTCTCCACCAGAGTTGGCGTTATTATTTATTAGCATTGTATGATCGAAACGATTCCTAAAAAACACTTTACAGCATAAGTTCCGCAGTTCAATATTGTATTGTTGTTGAGGTGAACGCATTATTCTGAAGAAAATATCTTGATTTGGAACTTCATACCAGTGGATTAAGTCGCTCAAGTTCAAAGGAAAACACAACAGACAGAGCTAAACATTTTGAGTTCAACTGTATCGTATATTAACTTACGCCTACTCGGCTGACCTTTAGATTTACTATTTCTACTATTTCACTCTAAGCATTTTGATCATTATTCTTGGTCTTAATGTAATAGAAATGACAATAAACATTTTAGCTTTTTGACAGAATTATAAGTAAAATATAGAATAAATTGATGAAAAACAAACAATGGCAAATGGAGACTTCTTTCCAATCCTTCCAGAAAAAAAACTACGCGGTAGCACACTAATGAATATACACTATTAGTGATCTTTTTTAACTGGCTTTTTCCATTCGTGAGAACGTTTTTAATGGGATATTCATAGGGCAGACGCTCCTATACACTATCATATCGACATCGTTTGAGCGAGAATTGTAATTGATGCTACTTTAACTATTATGAGTCATTGTTACTTGCAAGCTTTGTTCTTAAACTTATAAATTATCTGTTTTGCCCTTTGATTTTGATTCTCACGAGGACATTTCCAGAAACCCAAACTGCACGAGGTGTAACGAACATGCATTAAGTTGAACGAAATAATTTTCCTCGGAATATTGACATGACACAGCTACAGCGATCACATAAATACGTAGTAATATGAATGAGTCATCATGAATTACATGTATGTACTAGTTCAACATAATATCTCTAAAAATGGCTGGATGAGTTAAATTGACTTTTAAATTAAAAACGACAGAACGAAAATGACTATGAGCACGGATTGAATTAAATTAAAATAGCCCACTCTTAAGAGTATATTGTATATGCACCAAACAATAAATCACAGAACAGCAATAATGTAAAGCATTCGGTTATATAATACAACATTACTACAACAATATTGAATATTGTATCATGCTTGGAGCAGGAACATTATTACGCTAGAAAAAACAGGGAACTTGGTCATTGTTCAGGGTAGACACTTTTGGAGTTTTGGGATTCATCTTCAGTTCATGTAATGTAGCTTTCTGCGTGCAAGCTTGAAGTTGGTTTGTGGTGTAGAATTAGAATTACATCTAAGTAAGTAATATTGACCAAAATCAAGCCTATTAAATTCATAATTGAAAGGTCCTGCACAGCACAAATTATTCTGGATTTAAAAGCAACATCCATTTCATTGTTATTATTTTATTATGATACCACCAGGACAGTTGATTTACACTATCATCCTCAATTCTTTGAATTTACAATTTACTACAATGCTCAACTTATTTGTCTTTTGGCCATGCATTATCACATTGCCCCATATCAACGCAAAAGCAATTGCTATTACGTGTCCTAAATTGCATGTTTCCCTGCGATGATTACTTGAATAGTAATTAATTAATTGTAAGTATAATTATGTAATTTTATGTTCTGTGTAAGTAAGTTCATATTATTTCCATGTCATATCACAAACTAAGCGTATTCTGGAACATAATCGGCAGTCAGTACTCATAATATAAATGGCCACATGCAAAATAATTGTTTACCGCATATTTTTAGGTTAACTTTTAATATGTACAACTCTATTTTTAATATTGCTGTGCGTGGTTTTTATTCCAAAACTGCAATCTGTAATTAAAATGGAATCTAAAAATATAAATTAATCACATCAAATTTTAGCGAAATTATGAATTACTAAAGCACGATGCTAAAGCATGCATACCAGTGTGTGTGCAACTATCTTAATTATTGCTGTTGCTAGTCAGATTTTAGATATAACTCAAGATTGTTTAATATATATAGCTACAAATTTTGTTTGTTCTGGTTACCTATAAAATGAGTAACGTAAACTTAAAAACTTTTCCTAAGCACAATTTAGTTTGAATTCTGGAATTTTTTGGCGTAATTGTATTGTGATTGCCAGGAAATAAGCTTCAATTTTTGAAATTTGCATAATATGATGATTAGTTACCCTTATAAAATAATATTTAGTTAGATCACATTCATACATAGTACATGCATCAATACCAACAGCTTATCTTGATCACCGTCATTGCCACTCCTTAGTAAAGATTTGACCTGATCTGCCCTTTCAAACCATTTTTTTCTTCCTACGTAAAAGTCATAGATAAAGTTTTAAACAGTTTTTATTATTACCACTTGTCACTAAAATATACGAAATGTCCGACAAATTGTTTTAGCAAAAAATTAACACTGTCATCAAAAACATGCTAAAAATGAAAGAAATTGGTACAAAAGTATGACGCATTGATACCTACTCTCCCAAGAAGACATTTATGCACTAAATTAAAACAAATAGGCATCTCTGATGAACTATTGTAAAAGCAGTTTGTTAGTCTTTCAACTATTTGAAAGGAATCATGTATAATATCAATAAATTGAATCATCTAATTTTCTTCTGTGCAGTACCATCTACAGGTTCAAGCTTTTTTTGTGATGTTCCGGCAAAATAAGGAGTCCCTACGTTACTGGAATCATTCTGCAAAAACATGTATGTAATATATTATTGCTCAAAGAAGTCTCTATTTTGTTCGGCACATTTTCGCTAAACTATCATTAAAACATATTATGACGAATCACGACGATGACAAATTGAATCTAACTTTTTTCATTAAAAATGATAGACAAGAGGAACCGGCATCATATTCTACAGGAGATGAAAATCTAATATTTTTGTGTTCACATGAACCGTGTTTACTCACACAATAATGTGATCGTCAAGCAACTACCTAATTTAAAAGTTTAAAAGGATGTACCAAAAATACAAAATAACGCATTACACGCTCTGTTTGATCGTGAATATTTTGGTTTGCAGTTTTGCACAAGCTCAACTTGCTAAACTTGGGTCAGTAACGTTCATTTTTAGTTTGCATGTAACTAACACATTAATAGTATACAATGATTTGGTACATAACTTTGTATTGTTACAAATCATTGTGTGCAATTTGAAGATGTTGATACAGTCATTTGAACTGCCTTCAAATAAGTAGTTGGTCGTTTATGTGATGGTCTATTTTATGACATGAGAACGTGTAAGAATTAAAAATAATTACTCAAATGCCAGATATACAACCATTTGTAATGACCTCTAAACTAAAAGTCATGCAAAAAGTTAGCATGGCAGATACGCTAGTTAAATTAAAACTTGCAATCAGGACCCTTACGTTTATGCTTCCTTCTGTTTGAATCCTATATAAACCAATGCTCAAATTGAGATGATAACGATGTCATATCCTCTATTTTTAAATCACAAAAACAAACACAGAGATGCATTCATAATGCTGTTACATATTTTATTATGTTATATGGACGACGAGAATTAGAAGGAATCAGGGAATGAGCTCATCGTGATGTTTATAATAGCATTATTTTATTGCGGTGGCAACATGTTTAGCTACAAATTCGGTGTCCGTGGTATCCAGTTGAAGCCATAGTAAAAAAGAGTGATGCGCTGGCATAAAATATGGACTGATTTGAGTTTTGATTGTTGACCGGTGGTTGGATGTCTATTATGTTATTATGTATAATCACGAAAAACATGTTGGTTTTTCAGCCTTAAAGCTGGATTCACTGTTGAATGAGTAATCCAGCCAACAATGACGTATTTTTGTGGTAGGCTTGTCAGCCCTAATAATAATCAATTTGACTGGATGTTTTTCACGTAACATGCATATGGCTTCTGTTTGTCTCTTTGTCAAGCATTATTGTCAACTCTTTTATGATTTTATTTTTATGT
>JAQFYG010003760.1:0-12038 GCA_034694325.1 Entomobrya corticalis | reverse complement strand
TTAATGAAACTAGTCGATGAAGCCACAGAAAAAGTGTTTGAATTGCAATATGAAGGAAAAAATGTAACACAGTGGAAAATTTTAATTAACATGGAAGGCTTCAACTTAATTCAGGTACTTTCTTAACGGTCTAATAAATAAACTATATCAAAAACGTTTATTTAATCGTTTTATTAATTGTTATGCTCTTTTATAGCACGGATGTGGATCATGTAAGTGAATACTACCAAAAACTGTTTAATACTTGCTTTCAATATTAATGTTATGTTTTTATTAGGTATATATTTTGAAATACTGACTCCATGTTCATTTTATTTTTTGGAAAAAGAACATGGATGTGTTTCATGAGGGTAAACAACATTTATAACGTTAACGCTCACACATTTTTATACTGCGTAGTTAGTTATTAATGGTTTTGTTTACTGCTCATCGTCCAATTACAATTACTGTTTTATATGCTTAAAATGTAAAAATATTTCCGAATTGTTATGCATCGTCCTCATAGGTCTTCCCGGTATACCCTTCCTTGTGGGAGCTTATGAAGATCATTATCCTGGATTTGCAGACGCCATTATCACTATAAATAGTAAATGATCTATGACTATACTATGACGTTACTACGTACTATGCACTTGTTCAATTGTATAAAGAAATTCCATTAGATTTATATGGGATAAATTTTATTCTCATTTTTTTTAGCTCCGCCTGTTTTCCAGATTGTGGTCAATATAGCTAAACCTATACTTTCTCAGGTAGTTTGTTAATGTATGACGCTATATGGGGCAGTCGAGCCGAAAAGGGTAAATCAAATAAAACCTTATTTATTTCGTTTTATTGCATTGTCACAGCCCAACAGGGATGCACTCAAAGTTTTTGGTTTTGACAAAACGCAATGGATGGCATATTTGGATAAAGAAATCAGTAGGGATCAGAGGTTTGTGTAATTAGCGAATTTCATGACGTAGAAACTACAAAATTTGAAAACTAAATATTTTATCCTTTTATGATTGTAGGTATCCCGAATTCGGAGGCACAAGACAGAGAAAGTCTTAAGTATTAGCCAACGCAATTATGTGTCAATCATTATTACTAATCATCAAGTCATTTTTTATAACTTTTTTTTATTGTAAATATCTTTTAAAATGAGTACGTAGGCATTATGTATTATACGTTGTACATAAACATTACTTATCACCTTATTTATTTTTGTTAATGCGACACATGTTTAATCTTGTTTTTGTTGTTTTCAATAAATTATTATTATTTTTACTCAAGTTTTTTATGCCGATCAGTACTACCATTACTAATGCGTAGTTTCACATTGATGACTAGAGTTTTGGCAACTTTTAATGTTTTCCTGATAAATAAACGTAGAAAGAATGCGATTAACACGAAGATCATAATTAAAACTAACAAAATATCACAAGAGTAATACTGCAAAATGTTCAATTTTCGGGCTGGAGAGTGAATAAAGTTGGTAGCGTTGTCGTTAATCGTGCTCAGCACATGTTCAGTCCAATACACTGCAGTATCCAGTGGCGTTGCTTGCCGCTGACGGAATGCTTTAGAGATTTGTCGTACGCGTTGAGTAAAGCTGTATAGGTATATTAACATAAATTCTTTGTACATTTTACAATAACAAATTTTTAAAAACATTTTCACTTTTACCTTGTATCATTCAAAATGTGATTAATGGATGCAGTCAGTGTTTCTTCATTCAACTGATTGACATCAAGTCTCAGTGCGTAGCCTTGTAGAGCTGCATTATAAACGTTAGTGTCTTGGTCTAAACCAAATGGCATTCCCAAAACAGGGACGCTGTGGTACACTGCTTCTTGCATGCTCAACAACCCCCCGTGTGAAATAAACAAGCGTATATTGTTGTGACCTTTTTCGGTGAAACGAGAATAGGTATTTACACAAATTTTCCTATTTTTTTGCAAATTTACAATAAAAGCATAAAGGGGAAAGTTTTAAAGCGTTACCCAAAAGGTCTTGTTGTTCCAGCCAATCATCTATCCAAACGTTCTCGGGGATCCCCAATTTGGAAATAGTAGAGTTGGGATCGTTCTTCAACCCCTTGTTCCATTTTATTACAACCCTCTGGTTTAATTTGGAGAAAGCAGCAAATAAAGTACGGACGAATTCGGTAGGTGCATTATTTATCTTTATGATTGACCCAACACTGAAGTAAATGAAGCCGTTGGGGGATGATGATTTACTTATGAATTTTGCTAAATCCTCCAGAAAAAAATAGTTACATTTTTTAAACTCACATGTAAATAGAAAGCACGCCAACAAAAAGCAAAAGACAATTAACTTTGCTAGCTTTGTTCCAATTACATAGAAAAATTAACCCTTTATCTAAAGAGCTCATGTTTTAAAACTTACTGCATTGTTAAGTGGTTTAGCTTTTCTGCAATGAATCCCTCCAACCTCCACGACAGCAGGTAAGAGTGGCCTTGGGAAATTCATAGAATAGTGGCTATTCATCATTATCATCTTCGCTTCCTCTTCAATCTCAAAAATCCCAGGTAAATCATCCCCCAGATACTCCTTATAAACTTTCTCCAAACTTGGCAAAATAGCGTAATTCACATACACTCGAGCGAGCATAAAATGAAAGAAATTTCTCAGTCTTGCAAAAAAGCTCATTGCTCCATCAGACTCGCTATAACCCTTAAACGTTAGCACGGGGATGATTGAAGGGGGTTGAATATTTCCAACCCTTTCTGTTATATAAGACGGCGCTGGCATTGTGGTGACTAAAATAAATGGTATTCCACTCTTGTAAATGAACCCATCCAGACAATTGCTGAGAAAACTATCCACCAAAATTAAGTCGTACTTTCTATGGGGCGAATCGGCCATCATGACATTTTGGAATATTTCACTTTGAATAACTTTATGACATCCCTCAATCACAAATTGAAATGGAAATGCCATATTGCTTTTACCATTTCTTTTACTTTCAAAAAAATCAGGATAACCCCGCATTAATTCTTCGGATGTCAATGGAACCAGCTCCTCGACACCTGCACCTGTCAAAGGGTTGGACCAACATCGATCACCCTTTTCATTCGTAAGAACCGTTACTTGATGTCCTCTCTCTGCCAACGTGTTAATCAACGGCTCAAAAAAGATTTTATGACTTTTCGACGCCAACGGAAGTAGAAACAAGATTTTTTCCGTTGAAACCGTTGTCACAAAAATCGTTAGAAAGACTGCCAGTTGCGCCCATGATGATCTTCCCAGTATCCCCTTGAATTTCAGATTGGCCATGTTAAGGATGGCTTGGGTAACCACCAAAGATTAGTAGCCGTGGTCGGTGTCGGTTGCATTCGCGAATTGACTGTGAATTTTTTAATGACACCCAAGAAAATGGTATTTATGCAAGTTTTTTCCATTAGAGTTCTTAAAATCAGCATGATTTTCAAGAGGATGGCAATCCTATTATGAAAGCAAATATTATGGCAAAAAAATTTGTGTTCTTGTGTCACTGTCACGCTATTATAGTCCATGATGATATACAAAGTTGAAGAATCCGCAATCCGCATGCACTCTACACAATAAACACATACTTCAGGAAAAATTAACGCATGTAAACGAAACAGTTTTCACTATTTTTATATCAAGACATAGGTTGGCGTTATATATCCTATTATATATATATATCTTATATAGCTTTATACTATTAACTATATATCTTCATGATCACAACTACAACCACTGTTTCGTTATGGAGTTCATTTAATGCTACACATCACCATGATTAGGTCGCTGGTGATAATTTTTTGATATGCCCCCTTTCTTTACTGCTCGTTAACCTCATACCTCATGCGAAAAATATAAAACTATACATTTGACTTGACTCATACAACATAATATGCACGTGTCCCTGTACTAAAAAACAGATGACAGAAATTACATATTAGGTTTTTTTACATCAGTGACATATGGACGGACATGAAATGGGAGATGATACCCACACACCCAAGCGATGAAGAAAAAAGTTTGAAAAGTTTATATGAAAAATAGTAAAAAAATATATATATAAATACAATAAGCAGTTTTTTGGCCATTCCTTTGCACAGTGAGTTCCATTTTTCATGAAAATCCTTCCAAACATTGCAATCAATTTTCATAATCATCGTTATCATAATAACATAATAATATAGTTTCATTTTTGTTACGATTTAAATTACTCAAATGAAACGGGATTTGCTTTGCAGCATCACAAACAAACAGTCGACTTATGTCGTATGTGTAGTAAAATCTTCATAAACAACAACAGGACAGGGCACGATAAACTATAATCATTATATCAAGGATTATGGGATTTTCGCGTAGGTTTACGAACTTATTATTAAGCTGGCAGTGGTGGCACGCAGCACGCACCGATTGCAATGAAAAGTCATGCAAGTATACCTACCTACTACATACGCTTGTGACAAAGGACCTTTTTCTCTTAATTTTCCTGCTCTTATAGTTGAACCATGCGACGTACTAACTAACTTGAAAATCTGCACATTTCACATTTCCACATCGCATATATAGTTCAGTCTCAGTAGCTTTGTCCCAAGACGTCAAAAATTCATTAAGCATTAATAATATCCATATCTTGATTGTATTTTGTATTTTTGATTCCACTGAATCGCGTATTTTCCACATTATTTTTGTGGATTTGGATTTCATTTTTTTGTGCAGTCTTGAATTTCATCTGAAAAGGGGAATATTATATATGTTATGTCAACAGGGTGGTACATGGGGTGTTAAAAAAGTGAACAAGAAAAAGCTGGCACCAATTACGCTGTATGTGTACCAATGTGTGATTGGGTGGTGATAGCAGTGAGGATTCGGCTTGAGCGCAGAGCTCCAGTTTTATTGATTCGGACCCAATGACCCCTTCGTTCCGTAAATAGAAATGCAGTGTTTGACAACTGTGAACTGGATGTGCGTTGTAAGGACGTGGACGTGGCTATGTGAGAAAACGTTCTTATTTATCACGCCGTGACCATCCAGCTTTTTATTCAGGCTACATCACAAATAATGTGTCAATGCTATATTCCTCATCATTGGCTTTTCAAGTGGCGCTCGACATTTTAATGACCCTTTGAGACATAAGCCTGCCTTGTCTTGGCACGATAAAACGCAATTGTACAAAGTTTTTTGGGTGTAAATTGATTTAATTTTATTGGTTATTAAATAGTAAGCTGAGTTCCAGTCTCAATGTATTGTTACTGGATTGGATTGGCTATAGCTTTTGGTTCATCAAACTTTTTCAATTTTCAACAGGTTCAGCATTTCTTCAGAGAGAGAGAGCATAATATATTGATATTGATGCTATTTTGGAGCCTTGCCTTGTCACATAGATTATATAGCTTTTTGACGAATTGACGTGCGCAGCGATAGATTGAAATTTATGCAAACTTTACCCGGACAAAGTTACAACTTAAAATTAAACTTAAAATACAGCTATTTTCCTCATTTCCAAGAAAAACAAGATTCATTTATTCTTCCTAGAGTTCTTGCATAAGGACTAGAGTATCATTGCTGTACAGCATATTGCATACATGATTATTACGATTAGTTATGCTATATACTATACGTACTTTATCTGTCGTGTACCAGACTAATTTATTAATTTTTCTGGAAATAATCTCTATCCCCAACATTAAATATTACAATCGGGTGACATATTGATCCTTGCGAACGGCTGTGGTTGAGCGACCTAAAATACACAAAAATAAATTGCATAAATAAAGTTTCCAGATAGTATGTTTTAGAAATTACTGACGCATATTATGATCCCAATAATAATTTTAGCATGTAATTCATACTTAGCGGTTTGCTTTTCCCAGTATCTTCATAGGCTCCTTTGACTGCGTTCACCACCACAGCTTTTGCTTGAGCTTTAAGCTTATCAGCTCCACCCGTTCCAGCGTCAGTACCACCTCCTCCGCCGATGTGTAAAATAGAACGTAATTGCGGTTTCTCTCCAGTGGGCTGTGCTACATCACTTACTCGCTTACTTTGTTGTTGTTGTTGAGGTACAAATTTTCTTGGTCCACTCTTTCCTGAACCTCCACTCTGATAACTTTGTCGGCCTTCTTGAGTAGGCGCTGCGGCTGCTGCTGCCGTTTTCGTGGTTGTAGTATCCAGAGGTGGTGACACGTTAGCGGGCTGTTGACTTGTGTAATGAACTTGTTTGCCTCCTTGTCCGTCTACGCTTGCTCGCCACAAAGTGATGGAGCCTTGCTTTGTAACTTGTGCTTCTTCTTGAGCTAAACCCAAAACAATTTATAAATAGAAATTTTAATTGTCAATTGAAAATTTAAAAAAAATTAAAGCTTTTTTCATTTAAAGTTTCTCTTCTCACCCTGATTTACTTGCAGTCTTTTGAGTGCGTCCATTATTCTTTGTGTGTTCTTCCCAGCTTCAGCCTCCAGTAACATATGCGTCAGTGCCATTGTGCAAATTTCCGTTACAACTTTATCCGCCGTCATCCTTACAAGCCGTGTCCTTTCCTTTTTATCCAAGTTTGGGTCAAGAGGATCCATCATGGAATGATGTTTTGCCCAGTCTTCGACTATTTAATTCAAGTAAAATATAAGAAAAAAATATATTTTTTTGAAAAGTCACGACAAGAAATGCACAGCCATTCTATTGCTTATGAAAGTCAAAGCAAAAAGACCATAATTCCAATCATTCATAAATTTTTTTTTGAAGAATTGTAATTTTTTTATTGCAAACTGCGCATAAGTGAATATTAATCCATTTGTCACTCAAGGTTTTATGATAAGAAAAACTGTCAAGATATATGTTCCAAACTGTCAATTTTACTTATTAATCGATTGAATTACATTTAACATGAAGTTAATACCTTCTAATAGGTACTTGTGTTAACCTGCTCGCAATTGTATTTTTATATTTTCCCGGATGCTCATAATAAAATATTCATTAATCTCAATATAAATTTAAGCCATAAGCCAATCAACTTAAGCCTGGTTCAGCAGAATGTACGTACACCACCAGCAGTAAAGTAAGTGACATGATAAGATTAGATGCAAAATATGACAATGGTTCGGTTTTACAAAATAAGAAAAAAACTGAATTTTCATTGTAATTTTTTGAAGCCACGCACGACGCACGATATGCAACACGCCAACATATTTCAAGTAAACCTACCCAAATGTTCTCGATGCTCCTTCATTTCAGTCACATGCTGATGATCAATAATCAATTCAGAAGGGCCTGACGTAAATGTCCTTTTTCTGACTTGAGGTTTTTCATGATCATGTTTTGCCGAGGTCTGGTTTGCTCCATCAGCACCTTTATCACCTCCATCTTTACTACCTCTTTTCTCAGAAGGTTGCCCTTTCTTTTCTAAACTTTTTCCCGACTCATATTGTTCCTTCATTTGCTCCCAGATTTGTTGCGCACCTGCAGAAATATTGGAAGAGGTACTTCCAGCCCTGTTCTGCTTTTCCTTTTTATTCGATTCTAAGACAGATTGTGGTGCACCTGTTGTAGCAGCCTGGATTGGAGGGACTTTTCCTTTTTGAATAGGTGCCGTTTGTGGAGGCTTTTGCTGCTGTGCTTTCATATCAGATGGAGGTTGAATGGCAGAAGTGCTCAATGAAGCCGGCAAAAGTTTTTCCTGTTCCTTCTGCTGACTTTGCTGTACCAAGTGTTTCGGAATGAGAACAAAGTTTGTATTCTTTTCATGTTTTGGCGTGGTTGTGGACTCCTTGGGATGTTCAACACGTTTATGAAGTGCAGGCAACGTTTCTTCAGGATACAATATTGATCCAAACTTTCGGGCTGAAGTGTCTTTTTCACCTTTTGTTACAACCCCTTGTCTTTGATGATAAGCTGCAGGCCTGGGTTGCTCTCCTTGTTGCTTCGCTTGTTCTATTCTCTGTTTTTGCTGCTTTAGTAATTCTTGTTGCTGATTATAAGCTTGTTGCGAAGGAGGGAGGGATTTACCCTGTCTTGGATTCTGTCCTTCCGCTGGGGGATCCTCGATTTTTTTCAGGTCTTTGTCTCCCTTTTCCTGGAGAACTTCTAAAAGTGGTCGTATCTGTCGATCCTGATTTTTTGACATTGTTAAAACCTGTTTAGGTTTATAAGGAGTTGTTGGTCGAACAGGTCCGGCAAAAATTCTATTAAGATGGATTGCTGCGGGATTTATCACAGTAGTAGCTGCCTTTTGCTGTAACGGGATTTCGGGTCCTTCCGAGTCGGCAAATGATTCCCTAGTTTCACCCCTAGTACCTAATCTTCCCGCTGTTCCAAGCGTCATTGGACTCCTAGGTATAGGAGAATCTCGTCCTTGATCTCCTGTAGGTGTCGATACTGTCATAGGACTGCGTAGTAATGGAGAGTCCCTTCTGTCAGCGGTAGTCAATCGTAATGCTTTTGCTGATAGAGGAGTGGGTGGCACACTATGCTCACCTGAGGTTAATCTTTGTGAGGGCGACCCATGCAGCTCAATATGTGCAGTTTGTACAGTAAAATCTTGTTCTTGCTGGAGTACTTCTGATGGCACCAGGCTTGCCACACCTTCACCTTCCCCAGCCCCGGGCGGGGCCTCTTCATCTGTTTTAGACTTGTCCTTATCCTTTTCATGATGCTTCTTTCCTTTACCACCCTTCCCTTGCTTCTGCGCGTCACCATCTTTGTTTTCACTGCCACTCCCACTTTCTCCAGTACTTGGCGGTACTGCTCCAATTTCTAAACTTTTCTTAGACTCGGCAACTTGATGACTTACTGTCGTCTCACTTTTATGTGGATGTGTACCCGAATGCTTTTTGGTTCCTTTATGATGTGCATGTTCCTCTGATGGCGGAGCATCTTCCACTGTTTCTGCAGTTTCCGGTGGTACTTTTGACGGGCTACCACTAGGTTTTTCGGAAGCACCACTTGGATGCGGTTGTGGTTGGGACGGCTTCTGCTTGACTCCCTGTTGCTGTTGTTGCGATTTAGGAGCTATCTTTACCCCTTTTGCTCCTCCTCCAGCTTTTGGACTTGAAGGAGAACCAAAGGTAATCTTGCCTCCTCCTCCACCACCAACAGAGCTCATCACAGTGTCAACAATATCATCTTTTTCTTCAGTAATTCCAAAAAGGATCTGGTTTGCCATTCTTAAAATACTATGTCTCAACTCTGGATTCAATCCTGCGAGATCCATATCCGGAATCTTTCTCCAAGCTTCTTGGATTACATCATCAACAAAGTCCCGTGCATCTGGAACAAGCGCATTTGTTTTCTTTTCTGCTTCCCGAATCACGTCATCAACGTAACGTTCAAATGTTGGCTCCTTCTTGAAAATATTTTCAAGATCAAGTTCTCCTAAAGCTAGAAGTGAAGCTATTGGCGCAGCTTCCTCCATCAAAACCATTGCAGCATCCTGGAAAATCTTCATATCCTCGGGAGAAATATCTTCTTTGATATGCTTTTCAAGTTGACTGATATCATTCAAAATGCCCACGGTTTTGTATAACTCGTCAATTAAATGATGAGCCACTCCGCTAGCAAATTCCAGACGATCTTTGGGATGATACAAGTGTAGGTCATCGTAACCTTCTCCAATACCACGTTTCAATTGACCCCAAACTTCTTTTCCATATTTGCGTTCTCTTGGTGGTAAAAAGACATTGTCCAAAATGTCCTTCAGAATCTGGTCCACTGTTTTATTTCGAACAATAGCGTTTCTAACAAGATATTCCACAGTTGGAGCATTTTTAAGGGAATGCTCCTCATCATCTTCCTCGCCTTCGCCATCCTCATCTGCCTCTGCTTGTTCTGGAGTTGTGATGAGGACCTCACAAGTGCACGGAATTTGAGCGTTTTTGTTATCCATAACAAGATCATAATTAAAGCCTTCATTATCACAAAACTTTTCAAATGTCAGTCCATCATAACTTCGACCATTGTAAACTTTACGAAGCAAGAACCGCTCGAAAGGAGCTATTCGTACAATCGGACGAAGGGCATTCGGAGGTGGGGTTCCAAGCAGCTCTCGGATTTTTCCAGCCACTTCCTTTCGAGCATTATAAAATAGATTCAAACTTTGTATTCAAAGTTTAATTTTTTGTTATTAAATTTGATTCAGCCATTTTACCCGCATTGAAGCCAAATCAGTCATGCCCATTTTATTCAAAGCTGTACAGTCAATCAAAACAAGCCGTCTACCAGTTATCATATTTCTGACAAAAGTCTCCCTTAATTGGGGCCATCCTATTGAGCTAATCCACTCGCCGACTTGTTTCTCATTCCAGTCGATACAAGAAGGCAAATCAGGATCCTCAACTGGAGATTGGATTTTTTTGTGTGGGGACAAATTTGGACGGGCGCGGATTATGACCTTTCTCAATTCTCTTTTAAAATTTTCAATTATTTCCCAATTTTTAGATGCAATACTAACATTTATTAACATATTATATGACAATTATGATAATATCAAGTACTTGTCTGTCAAATATTCTACATTTATGCGTTTCTTCGCCACATAAACCAGCCATTCCAGCCATGCAGCTTTGTCTTTGGGAATTAGATACTCTCTTCGTCTTTTTCTGGGATCTTTAAATCCTAAATAAGCAGATAATACACTAGATGCTACCCCATGTGCTAGTTTGATAAAGTTACTAATTCCCTTTTTGTCAAATCTTTGAAGGGCTCTGGAGATCACTCTGGTTTGCTTTCTTTCACGAATGGTATCTGGATCTTCTTCATCAAACACGGAGGACTTCTTTGGCTTCGTCGCACCCGCACCAACAATCTTCACCGATGGTTTTTCGGGAACTTTTGTCGCCATATTTGTTTCAAGTATTTATACAGTCTAGCCACAATCAAAATTCAGTCATAAGGAAAGGTAAGAGCTCATATGTCAGAAATGTCAGAATGGAAATATTCTTTTGGAGCTTGGATTATTGGATTGGAAGTATTTGGAAAATATGCAAACTACGGCAAGTCATGACACAACGTAAAAAAATAAAGGTGAAGCGAAGGTCAAGGTAACCGCTTATGATTCTTCTGGACATGAATTCTGAAGTCCATTTATGCATTCTTCATAAAGCGCATCTCTAGAATCTAGAAGTTTTTGTGTTGGTATCGATTGTAATTACGATTATATTGTTGGATGAATTTACGCAACTAGCTTTTATCGACTAAAATACTAACCGCAATAAATTTACTCTAAGTTTTAACAGAAGCAAATTTTATGCTTGTATTTTGATATATTACACGTGCTATAATTATGATGTTGATGAACAGCCAATATGATTTATGGTACATGCAGCTGCAGTGATAATATAATAATAATAGAAAGTTGGCACAACAAAAGATAAAAACTCGGTTTCGTAAGTCTATTGCAATTTCATATTTAATTTTGACATTGATTGCTAACTTGCAAACTCACCACATCTGGATTTATCTGAAATGATGAAAAAAGCTGCGACGTTACTCATCTTTTTACCTGTTCCAATAGTTCCAAAGTTGTTCAAGAGCAAAGAAATTAGTAAGCACCTTAGCACCTCATATGACTATATGACGGATTTCCCCAAATACTCTAACCACCCCACAAAAATGCATAAGTTTTTTATAAAACCTGTTCGTCTGATACCTAGAAAATATCAATAAGTTTAAAGTTATGTCAAAAGAAGATTTCATGAACAGACTAGTTTTTCTTATTCACGTCGGTCCGACTAAATTACAAAATAATAACAAAACAAAATGTGGTTAAATAATATACATGTATGCCCAAATATACAATAAATCACATTTATTACAAAACATGCATTAAAACAACAACAAAATTAATACTACACAAACCACCCAATAATTTAGCAAAATTTTCATACTTTCATTTTTAAGTGCATCCAACATAATGAACAATTAACTCAATGGAACTATTTACCTTCTCGTAGTGTTTAGTGTACTCCCTAACCTTTAGTCTGAGAATGAAATCGTAAAATCATGCAACAATCTGGAGATATTCATGGTACATGAAATTTAACATGGTATTACCTAACCAT
>JAQFYG010003759.1:0-12043 GCA_034694325.1 Entomobrya corticalis | reverse complement strand
CACATACTTTTGATTTTTCTACATGTTTCACTTGGCTAAATTTGAGTTACGTGAGAAGCGTTGGTAATTGAAAACCTTTTAATAGCCTCATATCACATGAAACACTGCTTTGCGGTGATGATATTCAAGCACAAACCAATTCTTTGTTGGAATATCGTATTTTTCCGTTGAATTTTTATGTCAGTTGTAGCAGTAATCGTAGTATAAATAGCAAGAAGCATACACTGCGGTTATCTAAAATGTTGTAATTCATTCTCAACCTGTGTGGTTTTCACTCATTTTTTATTTCAGTATTTTCAGTCCAGTTAAGTTGCTGCTAGCTGATCCAATATATTGTTACATTGAACTGGATCGTATTGTTCGAATTAATTTAAACTAGATTACATTCTTTACCATCAATCTTACCATACCAGCAGCTAGATAATGCAACTAAGAAAAATGTTCATGAATTCGATAAGGTGAAGAATAGTACATGTTTTGATTTATGTTTATTTCACAATGTCAATGTTGGGTTTTCAAGTTTAAGGTTCAATAGGTTGCCAAAATTCCTACAAGTTGCATTCCTATGTAGTCATTTTATTTCTATTTTTCAAAAACTTTTACGATGTTTTGGGAAACATGATAGTGATCCAATGTTCGTTTTATTAAGAACACAGTTTGGAAACGGAAATGTATTTAGTGATTTCCGGATGGTATTGATAATATGTGTAGGTTGCAGGATCTTTTCGACTAGAGTCAAGGGTGAAATATGACCCTACTAAAAACGGTATTACTTTACATGCTGTACAATTACAGTATACGTACCACGAGTTTTAAAAGTTGATAGTATATTTGAAGATTCATATGGTGTAATTTGCACAGGTGTATCATAGTATCATATCCCTAAAATGTTAAATGTTTTTGTTGCATAAACTGAATACGTATAGATTGGTTTTTATTTCCCATTTTCTGTGACGGTGCCTACTTATATAAAATATAATGAAATGGTCTGACGTAAAACTATCAATCAAGTAAAGATTCCAGCCAAAAAGAGATTGAATTCATTTTCAAGTATTTAACGAGAGAAAAAAAACGTCTAGTCTAGTAACTCTCCAATAATACTTTTTTGCTCCTTTTAAACGAGAGTTTTTGCATCCTGGCATAAAAGGTGTACGTAGATTTTGTAAACTTTAAAATAATGAGTTTAAGCAATAATTAAATTTGTTGTGATTTTTGAAATGTCTGATGCATTGTTAATATAATACAGCATTAATTAGTGTATGGGAAGAATATTGAGAGTTTCTGAATTTGGAGTAATGCTTTAACCACTTGGACACTATAGTTAATACCATTGTGTATTACAACTTCTGAACAGCCATAAGATTTCATGATAAGAAACAGAAATTTACGCAACAATGATTCAAAGCAATTTCAGCCAATTTCAACAAGAAAATCATAAGTTATATGCATTATTGAACGCCTCTTCCGGTAGGTAGCCATATTTTTTACGTACACGCACATCCACATAAGTGCGTAAATTTTTCAAAAGGAAATACTTACATGATCTTTCCCATTAAATAGTAATGACCTCAGAAGTTTGAGGTGAGGACAAAGCGACAGTTTTAGAAGTACGTGCAATAAAGGAATCTTCGCTAGAAACAAGAAATAATGATATTATTGTGTACATGTTGAATCTGAGTCATGCCATTGTTTTGTGAATTTACTCGTATTCATTTTCGTTTTTGCCCTAAAATCTTAATTACGAAAGGAAATGAGTCATTAAAAAAATATTACGAGCGAACTATAAATCAGAACTACGATCTGCTACGTACCCTCATAAATAGCAAATGGCATGTTGAACTCTATTTAATCTTCCACTTCACAATTACAATTTTCCTTATTACTTTTGATATTTAATTGCTGGAGAAGTAGTTGCAGAGGATTTTATGACAAACAAACAAAACAAAACAAATGTTCCATAAAAACGCAGAACACTTCATTCTTCTCTCGCACATTTTAGTTAGGAATGGTGATTTTTCTCTCAAAAAATCTTTTGCATGTTAATAATTTCTCAAGATGCAATGAGAATAGCAAATTTTAAAATAATGATGTAAAGTAGGCATATTCTATGATGTCAAATGTTTACTTTTACTATATGACGTAAATAATAAAATAAGTATAATGGCCTAATTAAAAATCTATATTTTTCAGGTCCTGGGTATCATTTGTATGGCTTGTGGTGCTCCGGCTAGAATAGCAGGTACCCACTTCTTCCTGTTCGTCGTTGTACTCACATTCCTCATAACGTCTTTCTGGATACTTATTTATTTATTCGCTATTCGTGAGGGTTTGATGCTTCGTATTCCATGGATAACTCTGGTAGGCGATTAAACACCAAAATTTCCATATATAAAAATGACATTCATAAACAACAACCAATATTAAATATTTTATTTACAACACAAAAAACTGATCTTGTAATCTTTGTATCTACCTATTTTAGGAATTTTATTACACCACCGGAGCGACAGCATTCTACTTTATCGCAATGATTGTACAATTTGTGGCTGTTTCAGGCTATGATTTTCCCAGCGGAACGGCAGCAGCAGTAAGATATTTTTCAAAACAAAAAAATAATGTTTTAGAATATTTCCTTATTATTTTTCGAAAGAGTTATAGCCATCTCAAAATATGTTGTTTGTTTATCCACAGGTATTTGGATTATTTAACACAGTGGTGTATGGTGTTGCAACATTTTTCTTGTTCAAAGACTGGAGGACTAGTGCCTCCGCATCTCCAAATAATATCCCATAAAAGGAGTAAAGCACAGAATGGGTCTCTCACAAACACGAAAAAATATTCCAATTCCAGAAACAGATTTACTGATTTCTGCAAGATAATGCAATTAATGGATTTTAACTTTTAACGACTAATTTATATTTAATTTTTTAGAGTTTGATAATTGTGCTACATTATAAAAAATGCACATATACTATTTTGATGCTTATTGATTTTTTGTATTGTAGATTTGAGAAGAATGCCATATAAGCGTGTAGATATTGTCATTTTATCATTAAGTTTTACAGTTAACTACTCACACTGACGGTGCATTTACCACAATACTTTTCCTTGTTGCCAAAAACATTAATTTTTCTTATTTGTAGTTTTGTAGGGTATATATTAAAATGTATAGTCATTCGATATGTAATGTGTAACAAAAAATAAATGCAATAAAATGATTTCGTACTGTTCCAAATACGCTTGTTTTTTTCTTTTTGATTATTAAATTGATAATTTGATGATAGGATTTATTCAATTTTATAGACAGTATACAGATTGATTTAAGTTATGTTTAGTTAACAACTAAAATAAAATTATCACTTTTATACTGATTGATTTGTGTTTGGTAAGATATATTATTGTATGTCTAAGCTTGTGGGTATTTAGTTTTCTAAACGACAATTCATTTTTAATAAGTTTCTGTATACTGTCTAAATTAATTGGCTTAACTTTTGATTTTGAGATATCAGAGACTCGTTCATCTCTGGAGTTGCTGGTCGGATTTTAAAACTTTTATATAATGTATAGAATATTTCATAGCCTAGAGTTTTAACTATATATCATATTATCATATGTACACATACATACATAAATTGCAGATCACAGCGGAATTTCATTAAAAATTCAATACACCTTCCAAATTCCAGTAAGATTTAAGAAATCAATAAACTATGTTATTTGTAAATTATGAGCGTAACAAAAGAACCGGGCTTCAATTTTCAGTACAAAACGTTACTAATTTGTAAGCACAACAAAGCACACAACTATAATTATATTACACTGTAGAATCCGATGACGACGACGGTGAGCAACACTGACATGTAATGATTTGAAGTAACTTATGGGACTTTGAAGGTGGTACACTGTAAATATATTGAGCTGTATAAGTCTCTGGGATTTGACTGCTGTTATCATACACCAAAACTTCTCCCTTTTTACTCTGATGATGATGATGGTGCTTTCTTTTAGTAGTGTTGCCATTATTATCTCTGGAAGGAGACTTACCACTAAATGCAGATTTAACAATTTCAAGTAAACTTGGCTGATAAGTCACACTGGCTGCTTGTGCATTCAACTGCTTTTTCTGCTTATGAATCCTTCGTAGTCTTCTCCGCTCCGAAAATGCCATCCAGAATGGGGAATCCATGTCTCTTTCAACAAATACTGTATCAGCAGTAAATTTGACAGACTTTTTTCCATCTGGGGTGGAGCAATCTGCTGAATTTTCATCCGCATCGTAATCCTCAGGCTCTTTGGGAAGCAGCGTTAGGTGCTTTAGTCGAGGTGTTTCCTTTAAAGGTAATGAGTTCTGAATCACCGGAGAAAAGTCCCTTGACTCCACAATATTAGGGCATTTGGGAAGACTATCCAGTTCTTCGTACTTCTCAATTTGTTCATCTGCTTTCTTTTGAGATACTTGTCTTGGCGCTGTTTCTTTGGCATGTGCATGCAATATTAAATCGGGATAAGGAAGGGATGTTCCAACACCAGCAGATATTGGAGGTGTAGAAATTCCACTATTGGTATGATAGCTGATACCATTTCCACCATGATTAGAATAATATTTATAACCATCCAGATAAGTCGGTGATAAGTACGAGTTTTGAGAATATGTTCCAATCTGCGTCATGCCTGGGCTTATAACGTCAAGCGTATCGGCGTATGTTGGATTCTGATTGCGGAGATTGACAAGATGCCACACATTGACTGATTCAAGAAACCTTAAATCGTCTTGCAGTCTACGCTCTGCCTCTGCTGACATGGCTATGGCATGGATATGACTCCAATCTGTATCGTCAAAAAAATTAGCATATTCAATACTTTTAATGAGCGTTACATAATGAAAAGTTCAAAATATATAGATAGGTACATTGTTACGGAATTGTTCATTGTTGGGTAACAATCGATGATTATAATTAGTAATCAAAGAAATCAAAAAGTAAATATGCAAATGGAAAATGTGTAATCAAAAGAAAAGTATGATTATTTTAATCAGTAAAAGAAACAATAAAACACACCGTTTTGTCTTTTTGTCTGCTGCACACACTAGCAGGTGATGGCAATCCCCAGATCAACAAAAGTTGAATGATCACTGCTAAATTGCATCTCGAACGTCGCGTTACATTGATAGAGATCACCTACATAATATCTGCAACTGCATCATCAACATGAAAAGTTTTTTGGTGCACACTAATGAAAATGAACAATGGCTATCAGTAAAAAGATTTTTGCAAATTATTAATGTTATTTTTGTTATTTTGTTAAGCACTAATTGCCCCCCATTTCTTTCCACTGCATAATATCTATAAGCACACGCACGTTACTTTTTGAATGCGAGATATATATTATGTATGTGAGTGGCATAGTTGGATTTGGATCTTTGAGATGTGAGATATGATCCAACCCAAAACCCAAGCAAATGAACTGAAGGCTTTTATTTTACTGTTTATGTGTCTCTCATTTTTGCTTTCAGCAAATCGTTCTGGTTTGATTGAAATGCTTGGAAAATATAGGAATGTTGGCTCAAGATATGTGTGAACTCAAAAAAAGCATTTTAGTGCTGACAAAGTATAATAGTGCATAAAATTCTCTAGATGACTGATCACCAAAAGGTAAAAATTAAGAAAAAATAAAAATATAGGCATATAATACAAAAGGCCCTTAAATTATTGTTACCTAAACGTTGTAAGCTGTTGTCTTTTTAAACAATACACAGAGCTATAATAATATAAATTGTGAGCTATAAAATAAAATAAAACTACATAATATCTCTGTAGTATTCACTGGCACACGCTCTCAACCATGTAACCGAAAGGAACAAAAATTGGTGTGAGAATAACTTTTAGACACAAAACTTGTTGTAACCAGCTATAAAATGGGAATGAAAATCAAATATTATGTCAAAAAGAACGTGACAATTTACAATTTAATACGATCCTCAATAATAATAATAAGATGAGTGAATGTTTCTATTTGGAAGGATGTCGGCATGCGTGCTAAATATGTTAAGTGCTGTTTTGTAGAGGGAAACAGAGACAGGTAAGAAACTAGGTAGTAATGATAATACCGCACCGGCATCTCAAAAAAAATTCTCTGAATGAAAGACAGCAAATGATTGACAAATTGAAAACACTATAACATTTTTGCTTCGGGATACCTTTTTGAAGATGTGATGTTGCAAAAAAACATTTAAGTGATGATGATTATATATGATGGGAGTGTTTTAAGCTGCAAAAATAATAGCCATGTATGTACAAGTACATTCCTAGATATTATTCCTCTTGAAAACAGAAGATAGTTAAAAATTGCAAATTCTACTATCTTGCTGTAAGCTATATAGTCGGGAAAAAAGTTGATAATAAATGTTTCCATATAATGTCAGATATCATAAGAATGTACTCTATATGGACTTATATATTATGTTATAACGCTAAAAAGTAATGTTTCTACTTTAAATGCTGACTGTGATGTGATGATTTTTTAACGACCAGTACTACTTTATAGCCCTCGCTCCCCCAAAAATACTTTTTGTTTTGACTCCATTGCGTAATTAGATAAGCTAGCTAAAATCCAAGTGATGTTTGCTCATTTTTGTAGTCAACAAGTGTGAACAAATCCATTATTACTCATCATGCATTATCATTATGGCACAGAAAGCAAGCGCTCTATTGTATTTATTGAGCCATTTTTGCATGCTGAGTGTTGACTCTTGTGTTCTGCTGCTGTTATTACCTTTGAAATACCTAAGTTAATCCATGTCACCATCTCTATCAATGAGTATAAGCCGAACTTTTACTTGAATTTTTTGTTGCAAATTTTTACTAGCTTGCTAAGCAAAGAGATGAGATCATGTAGTAGTAAATTTTACATTCACATGCAATAATTGTCCTATTTTTCATAGGGTTAAATTGAAATATTGAGAGAAAAAATTAGCTTGTTCAAATGAAACTTTTGACGTAAGTAGTTTTAAAATATAGGTACCTTTAAAATAAGCATGACAAAGTCGGAACTATAAAATGACTCTAAAATATTTAACAATCCTACTATAAAAGTTAATGGTTAGGATTTAAACGTTCATTTATTGATAGCATTTCATTCATATCTATCACGGAAATCTATGTAATTTCAATTTAAAACTACTAATTATGTATGAAAAATTGCTCAAAAAAGCCCAACCAAGCAAAACAAAAAACTATAAAAATTGTAGGAAATGTAAATAAATTGCGATTTACAAAATTATAAATTAATTTCCACTTTCATGCATACCCATGCAAAAGCCTTTATTTCTAGACAAACCTTCTAAATTCGCCATGTAACAATGTGTGCAAATATCCCACTTCTTTGTGCAGTTACACAAAGTCTTCATCAGACTTTGAATTTTGGTTCTAACGCAAACCAATGGACAATCACTTTGAAATGTTATGTAATCACTACACTTTTCAACAATATCATTTCCATCTGCAGGGATCAAAACAATTCACGATCAATTTTCCGACGGAAAGCACCTCACTAAACTCTGGGTAAACTACTTTCTTGTCTTCTTTCTCACAGACAACTAAAGTGCACTACAGATCGCTGAATGTTTAAAAGGGAACCCGATATTTTTTTAGCAAAAATAATTTCACAGTTCGCTGAATTTTACAACTTTGCTGTCGCCAAAAACTGCCTGTAATTTTTTATACAATATTTTCGTATTCAGCAAAATTTGTATAACTACTATACTTGCATCTGTGACTAATATCCAGTACCTGTCGGGAAATCCAAATTTACACCTACTAGCGAAATCAAATAATATGCGTCAGAAACGGAGGGAAAATGAGGTATGGAAGATTTCCGAATGTTTGAAAGGGTTGTGTTGTGCAACACCAGCCTCGACTTCCGATGAAGGTCACACTAAAATGTCGGAAGTGAAGTAGTAGTAGAGAGTATTGCTTCTAATTCCTCCAACCTTTGTCGTAAAAGAAAACTTTTAACGTTTATAATTACTCCCGTGCATGGAGGACAGATTGTTTGCTGATTTCACTTTGTGTACTTTGGTCACTTGTGTGTGATGTTGATGTGTCTGCGATGATGTTATAGTTAGGCACATATAAAAATCTTGTATGCTTTTTCCTCAGTACAATGGTGCTGATCTTTCTCAGGGATTATGTGATCTTCCTAAATCTCTTAAAAACGCAAATTTTGGCAACCATTTCATGTGAATGCACATGCGACGTATATTTATGGAACCATCTACCTCAAATCCATATAGAGCAGATGACTTATTTGATTAAAACCTCGACGACGGCGACAAATGCGACACTCTCTATATACTCTGATGGCTTTATATCAAGGGAATGAATTTGTTAATCCAACCAAACCCTCTAATCTTCTTCTTCTTCCACCACCATCACCACCCGGCCTAGCGTTCTTTATAGAGAGTACACGTCTTATCACGAGGACTAAATTTACTAAATAAAACAAGAGATAAAATTTCAAGGTGTATATTTTGCTATCATCGTTACTTTACTAGCTTGAGACCGTGTGTGACTTGATTTCACTTCAGTTCCGATATGTACTACAGAAAGTAAAATGTAAATATACAGCAGAAAGATATCAGCAAAGGCATTATTTTTATCGAATTCACCAATCTTTGTGGTTGCTCATTAATTGTAACTTTATCACATCTCTGTGCTTACAATGCGCATGTATATCTGGTGCGGTCTGTGCGCTATGAAAAAAAGACAAAGATGTAAATTATACCCTTATAGTTTGTCTTTCTCTCTCTCTGCATATAGGTTATTGTGGTCGTACAAATCTCCTGCATCTTGATTACTGCGGCTATACAGCGTGCACACGACGAATAAAATAAAAACTCACCAAAACTGAATAGATGCATATAAAAGTTGTGTACAAGTGCAAGGATGTAGGCAGTGAGCTCATAAGGAAAGACAATGCAAACCAGACGTCAGTGCTCCATTTGTAATAAGCGATATAAATGATAGTGTCCGATTCTGTTCCTTTTTAATTTAGTGATGATAACATGTACACAAAGTCCCTATCTCTTTCTTTTTATATTTGTGCTTCTATGCGAAAACGCAAAAAATAATCGTTGATAATATTATGGTGGAGTAGACCCCGCAAATCTCTCTAGAGGAGGAAACGACATATATTTTCATATCACTGTAGCATGTTCTTTTGAGTGTACTATTTTCCTTAATTTATGACAATCATATTTATACTTTGGCTAGTATTGCTAGTTTGCCAAATGAAGATCCACTTCTTGGCTGCTAACATTTTTTACTGCTGCTGCTGTATGGAGCGGATATAAAAAAAGGACTATCCTGTTGATGATGATGCACACAACAACATTTACTATATCGCCGTGTTTATCAATTATGCAAATTTTTATATGAAATTATAGGAAGGAAAAAAGTAAATGCCCATGTGTCCCTTTCTTATAATAAGCATACATCGGCAAAAGTTGTTCGTGCATTTTTGGTTTTTAGAGGATTTGGTAGACCTACATATAGAGCGTGCTGTGCTGTAATTGGCGAGGTGTTGAATTTCTGTAAACATTCAGCAGTTATTATTTTATCATTCTTTAGCCAGTGGCCTATTTATGTAACATTCGTTCAAGTGTCATTTTAATGATTGCCATGTGTCGTGTTTGCACTTCTGCAGTGCAGATGCAAACATATTATGATCTGTGCAAAATACATAGAATTTTCATTATTAGCGAGATATAGGTCTTCGTATTCCTAAAATTTAGAGATTTTTAAGCAGCACATTTTTGGACATATTACAGTAATTTTCTGTTTTGCCTGTTTGGAGTAAATTATTAATATGAGAATCGCAACTGCGCTGCTGAAGAAAAACAAACATTCAATGTTTTGATATGCGACACGACTAAATAGACGTAAAAATATTATCACTTTTCAAGCGAGAAGAAATTTTGGCAAGTGAGCTCATAACCAGTAAAATAATTATACACTGTAAGCAATGGAAGTAGAAAAGAAGCTCTAGAAACTTATATACCAACAGAGGAGGACGGTCTGAAATGAACGAAAATCATTCATTGCAGAGGAGGAGGGTCAAACAACTAAAGACAATAGGAAAAAGTAGTTCAATACTGAAGATCTACATTCTTCGATTGAATTGTTTTTGTCTTAATGTTTAAAGTTTTATGAAAATTGAGAGTAGATATATATTACTTATGGTTAGTAAGAAAACACGATGGCATAAAAAATTTATAAAGTATCTAGTGATACTCAATAAAACAGTGAAGCATATGCCTAACTATACTTACCTAAGTAGTTATATAGATAAAATATAATGATGTTTAATTGTAGTGGAAATAAAACAGCCTCTCATGCTACTGCACTTTCGCACGCACATAATTTAGGTTTTCATTGTGCATTTATAGATGCCGTGGCCATGTGTCCCTTTTAGCATTCTGCTGTGTCAAAAAGACAAAAGTATACTATATAATTAATTTTCAATCCTAAAAGTTTTTATTGCAATTTAATAAATCTTTTTAATTATTGAATGACATGGAAGGAAAAGAAGTCTTAAAGGAATTCTGCTAATTTCACGAATGGATTTCAAATCATGTTCATTTTGTTACTGGGCGTACATGAAATTTTAAAAAATCACGAATCTGTCCAACCGATGGATAACGATAATTGAAAATGCTATTCGTTATGAACGGAAGCATATTAATATGCAAATGCTGTACATATATAGAGTCAGTAAGTCACGGACACGGAGTGCAATGCAAACAAAAAGAAATTAATATTTTTGAGTGTTGCTGATGAAATCCAAATATGGTTGGAAGGTCACATATAATTTATTGGAAGCTCTTCATTTAATAAAATGGCCTTCCTTACGCATTTTCAGGATTGACAGCGAAGAAATGAGAGACAGCTCGTTACAAATGACAAGTAAACAACGACAATACAAGAATAAATAAAAGTATTTTAATTTACGAATTTTGATGGTGCCAACTGTGATATATTCCTAGAACTGCGCATTGGTAGCTATAAAACTGGTAGCTTCATATGGGAGTACTGAGGTCCACCGCGATCCGCGATCAGTCCAATTCTTATTTCATTTCCTTATGATTCTGTTTAAAGGTATTTGTTCATAAGTTCCATATAAGTTAAATTTTAATATTCATTAAGTCTTCTTCACTTTCTTCAATAATAGATATGTCTACTTTTGATAAAAGTCCGATAAAATCGTTGCCCAATATCAATTGATGTATGATTAATGCATAAAAAGTCATTGGATATTGCATCTTTTGGTATTGGAAATACATAATGGATAAGTATTGTCATATTGGACGGGTGCTATTAAGTACAATACAAGTAACTCTTAAACTGGAACAGAAAAATCCAGAACTATATAAATTCTATTGATTAAAAAAGAGTCACATATAGCCGTCATTAAATTAAAGCTAATGATTATTGGTTATATGGATAAATTTTATAAAAATTATTTGGATAAATACTTCAAAATCCCCTTTCTCTTAGCATACGTGTATGTTTTTTGAAATAATCGAAAAGGTTTCAGCGTAAACTATAAAAAGTACATGCAGTCATCCAGACAGTAATACCCGCAAAAAATTCATATATATGTGATATTATATGATCAATGTATGATCAAATATAGTATAAGTTTTCTCAGTTCAAATTTATTACAATCAGATAATTACTTATAGTTGTGCTTTTCCATACATAAACTATTCAGAATATCCATATTGGAACTTCTTTACTCCAAAGTTCCAAATCTGTATTTTTATTATCATATAATCCTATAATTTGCATAAAAATAATTTCCACGGTAGAATTTGCTGAAAATTCGTACAGATAGAACTCAACACGTAGATCACGAATCTGAAAAGATCTCACATTACTCAGACCTCCATTCAAAGTTATGACCAAAAATAAAAAAAACAATTCGATTTTGGAATTTGTTGAAAATTGGTGCAGTTGTGAAGCCCGCCGCATAAATCACAAATCTG